>JAJKFI010000016.1:817526-927499 GCA_029204185.1 Lerista edwardsae | reverse complement strand
AATAAAATTAAAAATGAATAAATAATATGCTGAAATCACATACAAAATTGACATTGGATAGGAGTCTATTATGGTACAAATAATATTAGCATTTATTAAATGCATTTATTTCTACGGGCTGACTCACACAGCCACATGCATCACTTGATGGCACACAGCTAAATGGATGAATTGACTACCGTATATTGAAAAGCATTATAAAGCCTGAGATGACATTAAAGTTCTGCCTGTGGTCTTAGGTCTGCAATAGCTCGTTCACACATGCAAATTACCATCTGATCTGCAAGTGATGAATATGTATGTGTGAATCAGCCCGGAGATGAAGTGGGAAAGGAGGTAATGAATGACAGGCTCACTTGTGAAGAGATTTTTCTTTTCCATCTGTTCCGCCAGAAACTCCCGGCTGGGCCTCCCCAAGGGCCCCAATGTCCACACTAGGCTGACTAGTTTCCCCTTTAAGCAGCCTCGGAGACAGGCAAGAGGGAAGGGGTTCCTTCACCCACTGGTTCTCCTCTCTTCCAGCAGCCTTGCTTAGATTCACTGGCTGGCCAGCCTCCTCCAGACTGTCCTCATCACTGGCCAGCGGCGTCATGCAGCCGGAACGCTGGGCAGGAGGAACGGGTGAGCGGCAGCCCGCCCGTTGCGTACCGCTCCATTTCGCTGTCTTTCCTGCCCCCGCGGGGAAAGACGGCGAAACGAAGTGGTACGCAACGGGCGGGCTGCCACTCACCCGTTCCTCCCGCCCAGCGTTCCGGCTGCATGACACCGCTGTCACTGGCTAAGCTCAAGATCCCATAAGTCTAATTTGGCACCAACAAACCCCACCACCAAACAATAGGCAGTCAGCTTGCCTAAGCCACACCTGCCTCTTCCACAAAGTGGCTCCAGGGGCGTGGCAGCCATACAACAACTCCCAATAGTTTCCCACAAGAACCTTACCTTCCTTTATCCAGTCCATTAGTCTGTCAGTCAGTCAGGCTCCTACACCTACCCAGTGCCAAACACCCTTCCTTTATCCAGTCCTTTTGATCCATCCATCCAGCACCTACCCGGTACTTTCTTACTGCAGCTCCTGCCACCATTATACTGAGGCCAGCCAATTGGTGTCTGTTGCTGGGCAGGCTCTAGCTCATCAGTCACACCCTTTTCCACCTGTGTCAACCTCCCTTCATAGCCAGAGCCCTCATCAGCCTGCAGCTGTGTTCCTGCTGCAGGCAAAGACCTTGGGGGTTAACCCTGTAATCCCCAGCTGATATGGACAAGAGGCCACTGCTAATACCATTCCCTAACTCCTGGGGGTATCTTCCACCTTTTCCAATATAATACACCATCTCTCCAGATTCTGATTCCTTTTCTCATTTTGGGGACTATGCAGGCAGTAACACAGTATGCATTTTTACAAGGGTGTGAAATAGTGTTTCAAAATCCCGTTTTTCCCTCTCTTAATTTCTAAGTATGTAAGAGCTGGTGGCAGAGGCAGGAATGCCTTTGGCAGCCCAGGCAGGAAGCAAGAGCAAGCATGCTTCATTAGGATCTTCTCAAGCCCTCCAGGAGCCACTGCAGGCTCTTTCTGCATGGCCTCCAGACCACACTGATCATGGCAAACTGCAAACTTCCCATTTTGTCTGTTGCAGAAAAACACAGGTGCTGAAACCTCAAAGCTGCTTTCTGAATCAAGCATGCTACTTGAGCAATTTGATATCACTTTTGCTAATGAGCTGGCAAGTATTCTGCCCCACAGAACCAGCCTTTTAAACCAGGGCAACTTGAAAGGCAAGCTCCAGGCAATGGCTAGTGTTCTCCCATCCCCACCCAGGGCAGACCCAAGGTATAATGTCCTCACTGCCATGATATCATAGAAGCATAGAATCATAGAGTTGGAAAGTACCTACAAGGTCATCTAGTCCAACCCCCTGCCTGTAGCAGGAATCCTCCTAGAGCATCTCCAGCAGGTGCCTGTCAAGCCTCTAATTGAAGGTCTCCAGTGAGGGAGAATCCACCCCCCCCCCTTGGCAGTCTATTCCATTGTCTAACCACCCTTATCGTCAAGAAATCCTTACTGATGTCCAGCCGGAATCTCCTGTCTTGCAGTTTGTACCCATTGCACCTAGTTCTACTGTCAAAGGCAGATGAGAACAGATTTGTCCCTTCTTCCTTATGACAGCCCTTCAGATATTTGAAGAGTGCTATCATATCCCCTCTGTCTTCTCTTCTCCAAGCTAAACGTACCAAGTTCCCTCAACCTTTCCTCATAGGACTTGTTTTCCAGTCCCCTGATCATCTTAGTTGCTGTTCTCTGAACCTGCTCCAATTTGCCTGCATCTTTCTTGAACTGAGATGCCCAGAATTAAATATGAATCTCTCATATCTCATAGCGTCCATAACCCAGGGTTTTGCAGGGTTTGCTTCTGCCCCACATCAGATAGTCAACAGTTTGGAAAACACACGTGCACGCACACACACGAATCAGAATCCATGACTTCCTTTTTTAGCCCCATATCAGAAACAGGAACACATCGTAATCAACAATTTTTAAAAACATCAAAAGCACAAAATTCACAAAAGAGTATTTTGCCCCCTCCCCCCACCTCCGGATGCACCAAAAGACAAAAAGTTAATTAAAACAACAAAATAAGTAATGGTGATTCTTATTAGAGAAGTGGACTGTACGCCTCAAGAGCTGAAATAAGCGGACACACCTTTCAAGGTACTACGAGACACTGTGCTGTTTTCAGTGCAACAGACCAACACAGCTACTTTTCTTAGAAAAAAAGAAAAATGTTTCTCACTCCATTTCCCCGCCCCCAATAAAAAAGAGACAAGACAGAGAGACAATGAGACCACACAGAGGGTTGCATTAATTTAGCTTGGATTTGCTTCCACCTCCACACTTTTTTTTATTTTAAATTAACTGAAGACAGCAACTCCAGGAATGAAGAAAACAGGGAAGGTAGGCAGGTGTCACTGCTTCCTAGCAGTCTCTCTGGACAAGATTGATCTGTGAACTCTCTCTGGAAAAAGGGTAGACAGAATGATGTGGACAAACCAACAGCCTCCAGTGAAAAGGGGGTTGTTGAGAAGACAAAAACCCCAGACAGGAACAGCACTGCACACAACCACACAGGTCAGCTCTGTCTAAGACGTGATGCTCATGTGGGGTTGTCATGATATGTAGGGTTACCAAGTCAGATGCATCCCTAATGCTGAGATTTCTGGGTCAGGGTCCTGTGACTCTACAGGGCTGCCAATCTGTTAAAATTTTAAAAATGTGGTACTGGGCAGATAATAGTAATAACCTGTCGTAATAATATGCGGAAAATGGCAGAAGAGGGGCAGCAGAAGCAAAAATCCTAATTTGGGGGGAGGATTTTTTAAGTGCAAAAACTGCAGTCTTTTTTCAGAACATGAACAAAACACTTTTAAAAGAAGTCCTTTAAAGTAATATTGTTATAGTCAATTGCATTACTGTGAAGCTCCTAGGTCCAAGATTATAGTCAAGAGTAGTTTTACTATTCAACGATATTAATGAAATGTTAGTGGTTGGAGCATTGCTGTAATAGCAGTTGCTTGGCTTATAACTAGTAACACGTCCGTTTCAATACTAAGGATCTCTGCTTGAGATCTCCCCTACAAGGGGCCACCGAGAGTTGGCATTGGGCCTGGAGCAAGATGCCTGATTGCCCCCACCTTCCTAAATTTTCCTCCGAACTAGAGGTTATTGTATTTGAAAACAAGTTTTAACTTGACAGTATTAACTTAGCATGAGCAAGATCTAAACTAAATGAAAACATCAGAATGGGATAATTTCTTTATTTTGAGTAGTCCTACTGGGTTCCCTTTCTTTGACCTCAACAAAGTCTGCCTTATTTGTTGTTGTTGTTGTTGTTGTTGATGATGATGATGATGCACAAACTTCCAAGGACTGGCTTTTATTATCTCCCTCAAGACTATGTGATGGAAACAGAGTCCAAGAACAATAAACTTGCCTGACCTTTTTAAATTATTTTTTTCTTTTCTCTTGTCCAGATTTGCATTGGTACTCCATACTTTTAATGTCACCTTCTAACAATGCAAAAATATATGTAGACTTGATCCAATGACATGTGTTCCAGACCAGTGGTGCTCAACCAGAGGAGGTATCTGGTGGTAGACCCGGGACCTTTGCCACTTGGCAGTGATACCAGTGATGCAATGCGCAAGCAGCAGCCAGAGCTCCAACATGCACTTTTCACATGCTTTGAAAAACCCCTCCCAAACACCCTGAGCCTCTTACTGTGTTTGTGGCATTGCGTCTGGCCTCTCGATCCAGAAGTGGCCTGTGTGTTACTTCTGGTGGTGTTCCAATAGGTGGACCGTGCGAAGTGGTATGTCAGGGGACCAACACGGAGAAATGCTGTTTTAGACACACACTAAACTAGAAGAAGGTGTGGGGCTTGCTATTGGGGCCTGGGAAATCTGTGAACTGAAGTGAGTGACCTATTTCTGGGGCCTAATAGTTCTGCTCCGAAGGTGTAGACCAGAACTAGATTGTTGCACATGGTGACAGCAGTGGGTACTCAGGGCAATATCTAAAAAGTGCAAACTTGCTTCTGATGGCACAAATAGCAAGCCTAAAGCAGGATTTCTTTCTGGACTGCAGCTCAGATGGTGCAGCCTGGGATTATCTGTTTCTTGCCGTACTCTTGTTAGTGACAATGAAGGAATGGGGGACTGGGGAGGAGCTGGCTGTCTTCCATGGAATTCTAACTTGTGCTTTGACAGCTGCAAGAAAGAAACCGGGGTCTCCATTTCCATGGGAGTAAGCAGGCACTGAGGACCAAGGAAAGCACTTTGCATAAGGGCCAAAGGTTGTCCTTTTGTTTTGCTAATATTGATGGTCTGCAAGAGATGGACTTTTTTTTGTCTAGAAATAAGCAAAACATTTACTGGTGATGAAGAAATAGCTTTATAGTATATGACTAGCCAACCATCATCATCATAAATGAGTGGTCAGGACCTGACAATAGCCCGTGAATGATGGTTCACTATTGCAAGTGGCTTCTTGAATGGGCAAACCATTGATTCAGACCCTCAAGGAGTGCACTGCAGGTGCACGTGTGAGAAACAGCCCAGTTTGGAGGCAGAAAGAGACAGAAAGGGACAGAGGTGAAAGTTTCTTGCAGAAGTCAAGCTTGCTGAAGTTGTGCTTTGTGCTGGTGGGTGGGAGGGAGACTTTCTGCTTGTTTTTAGGCATCTGCTTCCTTCCATTACACTATGCTTATACATTTGTTAATAAAGATTCAGAGCCACCATAAGCCTCCAGTGTCTTTTCATCCATAGGAAACTACCGAACACTGCTGCCACAAGTGGGATGGGTCTAACACTCCTTTAAACATTTCTTAAAATACTCATTCAGTGACAAATTGCTAGGGGTGTTTATTTTAAAAATGCACACAAATACAAAACCACGTTGGGGGGGGGGTTAAAATACCTGAATAAAAACATAAAACACCACATTTTAGTGTTTAATATATTTTCCAGAAATGAGAATAGATTTTTCCAAATAGAAATAATACTGTGGCTGCATCTGCTGACACTGTTTTACCTATATAACATAGACAGTACACTTTTAAAGCATTTAAATGTAATAAAAATGAGAACTTGGATTGAGATCTTAGAATAAAAACTCATTACACCACAATCTGCCTTTCAAATCATGAAATCTGCCAAGAAAACACCAATTTCAAAGACCCCTACAAATTGCATATGTGTGTGTATGAGTACCTCTCTCTCTCTCTCTCTGTTTTGTGTGTGCGTGCGTGCGTGCACGCAAGCGCATGTGAGAGTGAGAGAGAAACAGATGGGGAGGAATTTATATTCTTTAACTTATTTCAGCCTGTTAAATTCTTTGAGGCTTGACCCTCTGAATGAAAGTTGCTTTGTAAATTATGGGTGTTATGGGGTGAGGGAGAAAAACAGAGCATGCGTTGTTTAGCCCCTCCTTTTGATCACCACCCCTGCTTAACACATGAAAAAGGCTGCGAAGGAGGTCATTTGCTCTCCTTCCTCTCCACATGCTTTCAAGAGGGTTTTTTTTATGTTAATAATGGGGACAAGTATTGTGGGAGGAAGGTTGGGAACAATTAAATCAAGTGGGAAGAGTGCTGGCTAAAAAGCCTAAGGTCCAAGTTCAGATCTCAATTTCCTTGGAAAGCTCACTGGGTGGCCTAAGGCAAGGCACAACTCTTGCCTAGGAGGCCTCTGTGAAGCCAGACTTCACAGGAATCTCGTGAAGATACGCAGCACAGTGGCTCAGTGAACAGAATGCCTGAATAGAACAGGGAGAGACAGATTCAAATCCCTGCTCAAGCATGAAGCTCACTGGGTAACTTTGGGCCAGTTAATCTATGGCAAGTTGCTGTGAAGACAAAAGGAGGACACACATATATGCTACCCTAAACTCTAATTTAGGGTAAATTAATTTAGGGTAAATTTACCCTAAATTAAAACGTGACTTTAAAAAGAACTAGAATACAAATTACAAAGCACTTTGTACACCATTGTTGCGATGCACAAAAAGCACTGTACACCAGAGTCCCCCAGCAACCTCTCTACTAACTGGTTGACCAGCTGGTGCCTCCCAGTTGCTTACGAAGTGTTGGAGACTGATGGAGCACAGCTGTCCTTAAGATCTTAAGAGTGCATACTCAGGATCACTTAACACAGGGTAGTTATGCCTGTCACTCGTAAAATTAAACATAAAGTGCTGGAAGATTCTAGTTGTAAAAAGTGGGACTGAAGCCAGCTCAGCCCAAGGCTTGTGGTCCTTGCTCCACAATCAAGGATATCCTGAATAGCTCCACGCATAACAAAACATTTATGCCTGGCATGAGTACATCAGATGTGCAAAGTGAGAACAAACATGTCCTCTTTTCCCCATGACAGGATGGAGCCTTCCTGATGTACACACACAGGTGCTCTGTGACCTGCACCGGTCATCCACACTGACCTGCCGGCTGCAGGAAACACTCACGTGACCACAGCTCACACCCTGTAAAGTGGAGACCACCCTGTCCTGACCCTGAGACCTGAAATGCTGGGCTGTGGCATTCAATGTCCTGCATGATTAAGGGCCAGCGTGGCAGCTGCTGCTCAAACGTCTCCTCCCCCCCCCCTCCCACCGTGACCAGTTTCTTCTCGGATTGGCAAATTGCGAGTTTAATGACATAGACTCGGTCGGAGGAAAGGAAGGAGTTTCAGATGCCTCAATCTGGGAGTTTTTAATGGAAAGAAGCACCTGGGGGGTTTACATGCTCTTATATGCTCGCGCACCCCTTTCGTCCCGTCGACGGCATATAATACCAAGGAGAAAAACTGTCCGGAGCGGAAAGTTTCCCTTTCCCACTCAGAGACAGCAAAGCATCGGAGCTCAGCCTGCAACGGGGGATTTCCTCGGGGTGGGGAAAGAGAAAAGCCAGTATAAAGCAGGTCTCCTCCAGGGGGAGGGAGGGGGCAGGCGGGCTGGCAGCGAGCTTCCTCCTCCGGGGGTGGGGAAGGGGAGCAAGGATCGAGCCTGGGCGGGCCACAGTCTGTCCCCCCCCCGGCTCCCAAATGCGCCCCAGCCTGGCACCCCGGAGGACTGGGTGGGAATCCATTACCTGTTTTGCCCACGGCGCCCTGTCCCAGCACCACCAGCCTCAGGGTCCGCGCCGGGTTCAGGCTCACGGCTCGGCGCAGGGGCCGCGGGAAGCTCATGGTCATGCCGGCGCCGACGCTGCGTGGGGCAGGCACCCGACGGTCAACGCGCGGCCAGCTCCATGCGCCCGGGCTCCGGCTCCGGCTCCGCCGCTCAACTCCCGGGCGGGCGCGCAGTAGCTTCTGAGGCGGCGGCGGCGGCAGCGGTAGCGACTCCGAGGAGGGAGTGCGAGCTCCGCCCAGGAGGGCTGCGCTGCCCTTTCCTCCGAGGACCGCTGAAGCGGGGGAGGGGGGCCCCTTCCAGGCGGAGCCGCGGTCTTCGGCACGTGCTCTCGCGGACGAGGCGCGGGAAGCCCCCGAGAAATCCTGCCAGCTCCCCCTGGGCCAGAGGAGCCGCCAGGGGGCGCTTTACCTCGTACACTCCGTCGGGGTCAGGGGCCGGGCAGCGACTAAAGGGCTCTGGTTGTTGCGAGTGACATCATCAGATGGGGGGAGCTGCTCTGCTCCGGGCAGCAGCAAAGGTCTGACCCCCGCAGAAGGCGTGTGGCTCTTCGGCTCTGGCTCCAGCAGCGTCGCGGGAGAGCAGCGATGCGGGCACGGTCGGCTCTCGAGGGGCTCTGCCCACTTGAAGGAACTGGGCAGCCAGGAAGGACCTTCATTCCCCCCCCGCCGTATCGCAGACACAAGGCTGCGAGGCAGACCCACGTGGCACGAAATCTAGTGGCGTCCATGCACGTGTGAACAACCTGGACCCACGTTTCAAAATGGCATTTTTGTTAATCTCAAGAAGGAAGCCTATAAAAGCCAATCCAACAGTTTCCAGACCAGCGACTGCAGCGGGATAACTGGCGTGACAGCCAGGTAAGGACCTCGCGCTGGCTTTGGATGCTTTGCTACTGCAGATTCCCAATCTATAAAATAAACGTTACAGCAGTCATATACACACTTAACTAGGGTGAATGAATGGGTGGTGAGGAACAATAAGATGGGATCACAGAGCACTTTGCACTAGGATGCTATATAATAATACAGCTGCGTTATGACCTTTCTCTGGAGTGGCCCCTATTCTGTATGCAGCTGTATGAGAAGCAGAAAGCTCACAGTCCCCATTTTCTCCCTATTCTGCATTTCCATGCTAGAGGACACTGTTCCTCTGCCTGTCACTCAGCTCTGCCATATCAAAGATCAGGAAGAGAGCCAGGAGGGCTTGCAGGGGTTGTGGTGCTGAATATAGACCTGGAAGATCCAGGTTCAAATCCCTGCTCACCCTTCCTGGGTGACCTTGCACCAGACACTCTCTCTCTCTCTCTCTCTCTCTCTCTCTCTCTCTCTCTCTCTCTCTCAGCCTCATCTACGGGTTGTTGTGAGGACAAAAGGAGGGAACTATATACAGGCATGCCCTGGTATCCACGGGGGTCCTATCGTGGATATCGGAAACTGTGGATACTGGAGATGTCTTTTTAAAGATAGGGGAGCATCAGTGGCTTTGCTGCAACGTGGTAAAAAAAGAGATATATTTCATGTATATCTTTTTATTAGGTGTCCTAGTATTCATGGTATCCATGGATAAATGAAAACATTGATACTGAATCAGTGGATATTGGGGCACACCTGTACAGCACACTGAGCTCCTTAGAGGGAAGGTGGTGTGAAAAAAAAGAAATAATGGTAGTAGCTAGATGCATTCAGCACAGGATTCAACTTTTGGCACTCCACCTCCAACTTATGTTTGTGGTGAGAGAGCATGCCAGACATTCAGTCACGGGAACATATGAATTTGCCTTATCAGCCCATTGATCCATCCAACTCCTCAATGTTGTCCATGCTGGCTGCCAGCTGCTTTCCATGGTTTCAGACTGAGAGCACAAGCCCATACAAGGGCAGGACATCTAGCTGCGAGGGTAAAAGCCGCAGTCGTGCCCGAAGATAAGATCCGAAGGTCGCCAGTTCCAGAACACCAGAAGTTTCCGTGAGAAACCTTGAGAATGCGGCTGATAAGATTTGAGCTGTGTCCAGCTGCCTGCCTGTGAGAGAGGAGTTGTGTCGGAACTGTTTCTTGGTGAGAGCAAACTGTTTCTTGGTGAGAGCAAGAATTCATTTATCAGCCGGCAGGAAGGCAATCGTGCCGCTAAGAAAGAAGGCTGGACTTGAAAGTGTCATCTGAATGCAGCAGTTCTTGTAAGATTAGAACTTATTTGTGATTGTAAAAACCCTTTGGGTTTAGAAATGCCTGCCTATGTAAACCACCTTGAATAAAGTCAAAAGAGCAATCTAATGACCTAGAAAGGTGGTATATAAATACTAAGTAGTATTATTATTACATGTCTACTCAGAAGTAAATCCCTGAGAGTTCCATGGAATTTACTCCCAGGTAAGGGTCTATAAGTAAGGGTAAGTGGGACGTGGTGGTGCTGCGGATTAAACCGCTGAGCTGCTTACTAGAAGGTTGGCAATTCAAGACCATGCGACAGAGTGAGCTCCTGTTGCTTTTCTCAGCTCCTGCCAACTTAGCCATTCGAAAACATGTAAAAATGTGAGTAGATGGATAGGTACCACTTGGGTAGATGGAAGGTAATGGTGTTCCGTGCGTAGAGTCATGCTGGCCACATGACCATGGAAACTTGTCCTCGGACAAACGCCAGCAATTCAGCTTAGAAACAGAGATGAGCACCGCCCCCTAGAGTCGGTCATGACTAGACCATTCAGTCATGGGGAAACCTTTACCTTCAAGGGTCTATAAAATTGCAGCCTAAAATCTTTCCCAGTCTGACACACAACTAGACTCTGTATGCCAAGCATGTGCTCCACCACTGACTTACCAAGGCTTCAAATTGAAGTGCATGTACCCATTTGGGAGCTTGAAGATGTAGGATTGGCAAAGGCTCCTTTCCCCCTAGGTGCTCAATAATAATGGGATGGTCTATCACTTAGCACTGTGAGACAACAAGGAAAGCCTGATGCAGGCATTTCCTCCTGGGATCTCCATGTTCATTGTGGCATGCTAGTGGAGCAGGCTGTGGAGCACAAGCTCCGTCCCGCTCAATCAATCAATCAATCACTAGTATTTATATACCGCTTTTCAACATAAAGTTCACAAAGCGGTTTACAGGCAATAATAACATTAAAGTTAAATGGCTCCCTGTCCCAAAAGGGCTCACAATCTAAAGGAATGGAGAACACCACCAGCAACAGCCATGAGAAAGACACTGTGCTGGGGTGAAAAGGGACAATTGCTCTCCCCCTGCTAAATATAAGAGGACACCACTTGAAAAAGTGCCTCTTGCCCAGTTAGCTGGTCTGGTGGAAGCCACATGTGGGCTGAAACACTGGACACATCTGGACAGTGCTGAACATGCATTTACAACAACAGCCCAGAAGAACATGGCATGCTTTCATCATGCCACTGTAAAGGGCCTTGCTTGCACTGCCAGAGTGCGAGTCCCAGCAAAGCAAGCCCCCAGAAGGACTGCGGCCTGAGATTCAACATAATGTGAAACCAATCTTGCATGTATACGCTGTGCTGAAGGAAGCGAGACAAATCGGCTCCTTGCTGACTGATGCAGTGGAGGACCCAGCCAATGTTCTGGCCTGGGGCCAGGTCTACAAATCCCTATCCCCTGAACCATCCCGCCATGCCACAAACACTCCCTGCACTCAGACACAAGAGCAGGTGGAACAGCCAAACACTGCTTGCTGCCGGCAGTTCTGCTCACCTCTGCGCCAACCCCTCCCCTCTACCAGCACTGTGCCTAGGGGCACTTCTCCCCCCCCCCCGACAATATAGGTAGGACTGCCACTGGACTGATGAATTTCTCATTGGTTTGTCACACAAGAAAAGCCCTGCTGGGCCAGGCCAAAAGCCCTTCTAGTCCTTCATCCTGTTTTCCACATTGGTCCATCAGCTGCCTCTGGGAAGCCCACAGCCAGGAGAGACAGGCATTCTTCTTTTCTACCATTGCTCCCCTGCAACTGATATTCAGAAGTGTACTGTTGCTGAACCCAAGCTAGTGCATAGCCACGGTGACTAGAAGCCATTGATAGACCTCTAGGAATGTGTCCTCTTTAAAGCAAGCCAGTGGCCACCACCACATCTTTTGACAGTGAAATCCACTAATTTAGCACTGGATGAAGTACCTCCTTTGGTCCAGCCTGAGGACGCAATCCTAACCTGGAGTTAGGCCAGCAGCGTTGGGCCAGCAAAGTTTGGCTGGCACAAAGGCCATTGTAAAGCGAGTTTGAACCACTCTTGGAATCAGGGAGGATGGAGTCATAAAGACATACTTTATGGTGCCCCTTGCGGCTGCCAAACTTTGCTGGCTTAAGTGTGCCAGCCTAACTCCAGGTTAGGAGTCAGAAGACTTAGTGTAGAAGACCAGAAGACTTTGTCAGAAGACCAAGCACCCATGTAGCACCGATACAACATTGTTGCTTTGGCATTACGTCACTAGCTCCAACGCGGGGGCACCGAACAGCACCCCAGGTTGGCATTATGTCTCTCGGGCCAACACTACCAGTAGCGTTGGCCCGAGAGTGCCGACGCAGAACCTCCCTTGTGCCAAATTTGGCTGGTACAAGGGAGGTTCTGGGAGGAAGGAGGGTGGGCAGGTGGGAGGAACTGGGTGAGGGAGCCAGTAGGCATGCCGGCCGGGGGAGAAGGTGGGCCTGGGATGCGATCATTAGGTTATCCAATGCCCTGTTGAGAGGCCATGCGGCCCCAATTTGGGCCACGCAGCCTCCTTGGCTCTGTGCCTGCTAAATAGGAACCCCAAGGGGGGCCAGAACCTCCTCTGGAGCAAGGGGATGAGCATGAGGTGCCCACCTCGCTAATCCAGCACAATGTAGGATTCTGCTCTGAGTTTTACTGGAGGACTCGCCACTCCACACCATGCGTAACCGTAAGAATCTCAGTCATGTCCCCCTGCTCCAATCATATTTCTTCCAAGTTAAAAAGTCTTGTAGCTTGTTAAAACATTGTAGCCTTTCCTACCTGTATGTAGCCATACAATGTAGCCATTGTATGGAAAGTTACCTAACCATCTAATCATTTTGGTTATCTTTTCGGTATCTTTTCCAACTCTGTAATACTCTACAATATTCTTCTCAGAAGGTGGCAACTAGAATTGTATGCAACACAGCATAGATTTGTATCAGGACAATATAATATTAACAGTGTATCACCTTACATTTATTTACATTGACCTACATTTGCTGTTTTGCTGCCCATTCATCCAGTTTGGTGAGTTCTTCACAATCTGCTTTGGGTTTTTTTTGCCCCAGCCTGAATAGTTTTGTGTCATCTGCAAACTTGGTCACTTGCTGTTTATCCATAACTCCAGGTCATTTATGAGCAAATTAAAAAGCACCACTCCCAAAATCTTACTTATCTTACTTATCTTACTTATCTTACAGATCCTTGAAATCTTACTTATCTCTATGACAACTGCCTGATTATTTCTGGTTTCTACTTCCTGATCTTTAGGTAAAGGTAAAGGTTTCCCCACGACCGAATGGTCTAGTTGTGTCTGACTGTAGGGGGAAGTGCTCATCTCTGTTTCTACACCTGTAGCCAGCATTTGTCCAAGGACAAGCTTCTGTGGTCATGTGGCCGGCATGACTATATGCCATAGTGCACGAAACGCCGTTACCTTCCCACCAAAGTGGTACCTATTTATCTACTTGCATTTTTATGTGCTTTTGAACTGCTAGGTTGGCAGGAGCTGGGACAAGTGACAGGAGCTCACTCCGTCGCACAGTCTTGAACTGCCAACCTTCCTGTCAACAAGTTCAGCAACAGCAGTTTAATCCACGGCGCCACCATGTCCCTTTAACCAGTTACTATCCAGTTACTTCCTATCTTTAACCAGTTACTAATCCATGAAAGAGCCTGCCCTCTAAGTCCATGGCTGCTAAGGGCATTTGGCGAGGGACTTTGTCAACATGTTTTGAAAATCCAAGTATACAAGGTCAACTGGATCACCACTGTCCTTGTGCCACATAGTTTATCCCTTCAGTCTAATACTGCTGAATCTTGTCAGAGGAAGAGAAGATCAAAAGTGCCTGCATTGGACCAAGATGGAAACCAGCATGTCTGAAGACTGCAATTCAGTGCATTTTATGCAAATAAGCTTGCAATGCAAAATGGAAGAATCCATGCAAACCAACTCTCTTATACTCACAACCCAATTCGACACTGTGTTTAGGAGCAAGCCCTAAGTGGGCCGGCAGGCCGGCGCGGATAAGCCAGCAAAGTTTGGCTGGCGCAAGGGACACCGTAAAATATGTTTGGACCACTCTCTGAGTCAGAGAGGCCAACACACAGACATGCACCATCCTCCCTGATTCTGAGAGTAGTCCAAATGCACTTTACGGTATCCTTTGTGCCAGCCAAACTTCGCTGGCCTAACTGTGCCGGCCTAACTCCAAGTTAGGATTGCGCCCTCAGTGGGACTTACACTTCAGTGCATTTAGGAATTGAAGCTAAGCCATTGGGATTCTAATTCTAAATTGGGCTGTTATGTAAAAACATTGCTTCCTGCCGGTTTCCTCCAGTGTGGTTGAAAAAGACTTAATGCAAGGGACCATTTCCTCATACTGCACTAATATACAAGAGCCCTGTAGTTTCTTAACACTGTTTTATTTTGGATCAGAGCCAATTACATCCATGTTACTGTAGTCCAACAGTATCCCTTTTTGAGCATCTCTATGATTAGCTAAACTTTTCAAGTGCCCTCAAATTGTTGTGATAATTGGGGCTGTATTGCACTTCTATTGCAAGACAAAGAAGAATGTGAATGGAATAGACAGTGAACAGACTGTGGGGCAAACTGCAATTGCATGACATTTACAAATGAAGCTAACCCAGAGTTTCATAATTCTACCTCCAGGGCTTTTTGTTTTGTTTTGTTTTGTTTTACATTTGGACTTCCTTTCTTTTGCCATGTAAGGTTATGAAGCACAGTCTGGCTGAAACAGTGCAACATGGCCTCAGCACTGCTTATTTCCTTGATCAAACTTGCTCCACTAACCAACTGTAACGTCTCGCCCTTTCCCCTCTTCCTTGCAAATGTTCCACAGAGGGTTTAATAATATGTACACATTTTTGAATACCGCCCTCATAGGTTGCAATGGACACACAAAGCCAAGAGAATGAACTATGTGCACAGGCCAATGAATCTAACTGTCTGGTTATCAATTTGCCTGTTCAAACACCAAAGCTTGGCAAAGTCAGAGGCAGTACAATATAGTCGTTAGAGTAGGAAAGGCAAGAATGGATGAGGCTAGTCCAGCTAATCCCAAGTGGTATATTGACCGCATATTGATGATGATGATGATGATGTGCATTAATGGCACATAGTGACAAACACATTAATTTACCACCCAAGAACCAACCGCAGAGGAAGGCTGCCAACACGGACGCTTGTAATCCTTGAGTCCATTTAACCCACCTAGCCTTTAACTTGTTCATCTTCACATAAATAGCTATTTATGATTTAATAATATTTTGCAATTCCATTATTTTTTTAAAATCATCCACTTAAAAGATGCTAATTCATTCAAATACAAATAAGATAGCTTGAGACACAAATTATCATAATTAATTATCATAATTAAGTAATTAAGTAAACCACGGTGGATTGAGCCACAATTCAAACATCAATCAATCAATCAATCCCTAGTATTTATATACCGCTTTTCAACACGAAGTTCACAAAGCGGTTTACAGGCAAATAGTAATAATAAAGCTTTGATTTATTATTATTAATAAAGCATTGATGCAAACATCAATGTTTGCATCGCAAAATGGGCTCAACTGCTTGTGTGAGTTATAGGCAGGGTCATATATGACAGAAGCCACTAGTTACTTACCTTCAGCTATACTTTTCCAGATCTTCAGCACACCTTTTCATAAGCTTGCTCTTCTGATGTTTTGAGCCAGCACATAATAAAACTTTAGTAACACTTAAAGCTTGTTTTGCTTCTGCATCGATCCTCTGGTGGTTCTGCAGCGATTCCCTGCACCCTGCATCCAATTTGCCACATTTCTGATTACAGGAAGATTCCCACTTTATTTGTGTTAAGGGGATGGTCGGGGAAGTATTTTGGCTGGCCCCCGGCAGATTGTCATTTGCAACTAAGGCACCAGACTAGAATTCATTCAGAACGTTATCCTGCTCATCAATCAATCAACAATCAACAGGTAGTTACATACGGCTTTTCAACACAAAGTTCACAAAGCGTTTTATGGGCAAATAGTAATAATAAAGTTAAATGGTTTCCTGTCCCAAAGGGGCTTACAATCTAAAAAAAGGCAGAGCACCACCAGCCACAGCCACAGGAAAAGACACTGTGCAGGGGTGGAGGGGGACAATTGCTCCCCCCCCTGCTAAATATAAGAGGAGCTCCACTTGGAAAAGTGCCTCTTGCCCTGTTAGCATGTTCAGAACAAAAAGTGAGAAGAGGAAGGGGAAGAGGAACTTTCCACCCAACTGGGCCTTTAGGCTGCTACTGGACTTCTTACCCCCCCCCCCAACACTGCTGCTGTCTCCATTTCTGAGTACATATAACTGTTATTTCCTTTTATTCTGCCAGTAGCCTGTTTTCTGATAGGATATCAGCTCTATTCCGAATCATCATAACAAAAAAGATCTCCAAACAATGTAACAAATCATGGCGGGCGACAGCTTTCAACCCACGTGTAGTTTACATACTTCTCAGCTGCTGGAACTTGTTTCTCTTCCCAGGGAAGCCTGTCACTGGGAAGAACAAAGCTGCAGTTTATTACTGCGGTGTAGAGCATAATTTGCTGGCTTGAATGAGTGTGTAAATTAATCGTCTGTATAGTTTGTGAAACCTGCATGCACTGCATCAGGCTAGCAATTCTATGTAGACTCACCTAAGTCCCATTGAGCACAGTGATCAGTAAGTTTACTTCTAACCAAACATGCATAAGATTGCCCTGTAAGTTTCTGCGCTACAAGTTCTGAACATTGCTGCTATCTTTGTTTGCATGCTCAGACCTGGCAGCCCTCATTCCTGCCTTCATAACCTCAAGGCTGGACTATGGTAATGAAGGGCTGGCTGCACTTGATGGTTGCTTGGACTAGTGGCCTACATTTTGACGGGATGTGGCTTGCTTGGAATAGAACCAGTGTTTCAGTATCTGAATGGGCTCCCCATTGTCCTTGAGGTTGAAATCAAGGTACTGATCATGATGACCAAATATGGGTCAGTTCCAACCTACTTGAGAGGCCACTCCCAGGTCTGTTTCCCACAAGAGTACCTCCTGAAGATTGCCACATGTGGGCCAAGTGAAAACTGCAGAGGTGTCTGAAGACCTGATGTTAGTGGAGTGCTCTTCAGCTGTGCAATCCCATTCCCCATGTCCCATCTCCCCCAGGAGTAATGTGCTTAATTTTTGTGTGTGTGTGTGGTGTGGTGGTGGCTCCCAACTATCCCGTGATACGAAGGACTTTTTAAGGTTTTCAAAAAGTTTGACCTAGTCTAATTGTTTTAATGGAAATATGCTTTTAAGCTAATTAAGGCTGCAACCTGATACACAGTCCGCTGGGAGTAAGCCCTACTGAATACAGGGGGACTTACTCCTGAGTAAACCTGTATAGACGTGCACTGTAAGGGTAGAACATTTCTAAGAAAAGAGAGGTATTTTTTGTAGGAAGGCAGAAGTGCCTCAGGTCCTGCAAATGTCCTTCTCTAGTCTTATCCTCCTCATTGGTGGTGAAGAACCAGATGAAGTGAAAGATCCTGCAGAAGCATCGTTTGCAGGATGGAAGTAATAGAAATGGTGAAGCCAGTTCCCACTGAACACAGCAGTAAGTTTACTTCAAAGTAAACATGCATAAAATTGCCCTGTAAGCTTCTTTGCTACAAGGAGCAACTTCTGAGCATTGCTGTCATGGTAGTGGCAGTATTATTCTCTTTGGTGTCATTGGAGCCCAGCCTCCACAGATTTCTACACCTGACTTGTGTTAAAGGTCAGGAACTGATGCAGTGGTGTTATCCTACTGGTACGCTGGGCAGGACGTCCGGGTGATCGGCAGTTACGCCGCTTGCATACGTTATACAAACGGCGTAATGCTGCAGTACGTGACGGGCGGGCTGCCAATCACCCGGATGTCCCGCCCAGCGTACCGGTAGGATAACACCACTGAACTGATGGCACCTGAGGCAAAGCTGGCCTCCTGAATGGGGCTATTTTGCTCAGCAAGTGCAAATCCCAGAGTCACGTGAGGGTGGTGGAAGAGCAATCTCTGGGTCAACTGGATTTAGCAGGTTAGCAGGTCATTTGCAGGGGCAGGGAGAGCTGAGGACTTGCTCAACCGCTCCACCTCGCCCACGTTTCCTTCTGAAAGTTGCTGACCAGGGATGTACAAGCAACACAAATGGAATATGAACAACAGTATGCTGATGACACCCAGCTCTCTCTCTCCTTTCCTTCTGATTCCAAAGGGGCAGTTGAGGTCCTGGATCGTTGTCTGGAGGAAGTTGGGGACTGGATGTGGGCGAACAAGCTGAAATTAAATTCAGGTAAGACAGAGGTGCTCCTGGCCCGAAAGGCTGAGACTCGGGTATTGGACAGTTGTCCTGCTCCCAACTGGGTTGCACTCCCTCTGAAGGAGCAGGTCTGCAGATTAGGGGTTCTCCTGCATCTGCAGCTGCTCTTGGACTCCCAGGTGGTGGCAGTGGCTAGGGGAGCCTTTGCTCAGCTTTGGCTGATTCACCAGCTGTGACCATAACTGGGTTGCTTAGACCTGGCCATGGTGACCTATGCCCCAGTGACATCCAGATTATATTACTACAATGTGCTCTATGCGGGGCTGCCTCTGAAGATGGTCCAGAAACTCCAATTAGTGCAGAACACGGCTATTTGGTTGCTGGGGCTTGTTGGTTTGACTCAGTCGGACTGTTGCTTCAGCAGCTACACTGGCTGCTGATTTGTTTCCGGGCCCAATTCAAGGTGCTAGGAGACTTTTAAAGCCCTATGTCCACATAGTCAAAGCTATGGTTTTCCCAGTAGTAATGTATGGCTGTGAGAGCTGGACCATAAGGAAGCTGGAGCTCTGAAGAATAGATGCCTTCGAATTATGGTGTTGGAGAAGACTCTTGAGAGTCCCCTGGACTGCAAGGATATCCAGTCAGTCAATCTTACAGGAAGTCAAGCCTGATTGCTCCCTGGAAGGACAAATCCTGAAGCTGAAGCTCAAATACTTTGGCCACTTCATGAGAAGAGAGGACTCTTTAGAAAACACCCTTGTGCTGGGAAAGACTGAAGGCAAAAGGAGAAGGGGGCGGCAGAGGATGAGATGGTTAGATAGTGTCTCCGGAAGCTAGTGGAGGACAGGGAGGCCTGGCAGGCTGTGGTCCATGGGGTCGTGGATACGACTTAGCAACTGAACAACAATGATTTGGGGCCAAGGTACCTGAGAGATTGCCTCCTTCCATATAACCCTACCTGTACTCTTAGGTCATCTGACTGTACCACCACCAGGTGTGGTGAGGGATTGGTGGCCACAAATAGGAACTTCTTGGTGATGGCTCCACAGTTGTGAAATTCCCTCCCCTTGCAACTAAGAACAACTCCCTCTCTGGCAAACTTTCGACAGGATCTTAAGACTTCCCTCTTTAAGGAGGCGATTAGATGCTGACCTGTTGGGCTGGATTTTAATTTTTAATGGTTGTAATTTTATATTAGTTGGCATCCATTGGGGTCCACTTGTTTTCAATTGTTTTTTTTTTTTTACTGTTTTAATCTTTATCTTGTATTGTTTTAATCTTTATGCTCTGTATTTTAAATGCTGTGAGCTGCCTTAGGTGCCTCAATATGGGGCAGAAAGATGGGATATAAATTGCATAAATAATAAAATAATAACATGAGTGTCTCACATCCAGGATCAGCACTCTTGAGTGGCTGATGAAACGCACCATGGTTTGTATGGGAATGCAGAGGACTCATGTGAGAATAAAGCAGGCTACACTATCAAAAATCACAGAAGCCAAGAGAGATGAGCCTGAAGGTACAATGAAAATGTTGCATTTCAGAAGCTAGTGCCTGTGGCACTGCTGTCATCAGGACTGCATGGCCTGATCCATGGGTGGGTGAACTTGCCTCTAGGCAAGCTACTGGATTCATTGGCCTTGTCATCCACTTCCTCCACTGTGATTTCATGAGTTCCACACTATTTCAGCCTGCAAGAAGATAAGCAGAACTATAGAAGCAGGGAATGGACAAACTTCCTCCCTCTCCGTCTCTCTCATAATTTGTTGACAGTGGGTTGGGTGACAGGAAACAGGATCAACAAAAAGGAAGTATCCTGGTCTGTCTATTCATAATTTGAACAAGTCCTTCCTCACACTGGATGCCCTTTCTCTGCACATGCCAGACGTCTTTGACACAGTGCCCGGTGTCATTTCTATGCTAGGAATTTCATGGCAGGCTGGAAACAGAGGCAACCTCCCTCCCACTCCCCTTTTTGTATTAACTGCTAGTTGGGCAGGACAAGACGTGCATCATTGCCAATGTCATGTTTGAGAATAATCAATCAATGCTTTCAAAATGTTGAGATGTGAAAAAGAAGTCTGAGAATTGCATCTGATTTCCCATTTCAGTAGTTTTCAGACATATTGTCATTATGGTTTCAGGTCTTTTAAAATATTTTGCTGCCCACAAAATGAAAACTGAGATTGTTGGGATTTTTTCAAGGGGCTCAAGCAGTAAAAGCAAATCATGGAGATTAAACAGAGCCTCTCATTTGATGTTTCTAAACCTTACCTGTAAGAAATCCAGCAAATCCAGGAGATTGAGAAGCCAAAGACTGAGATTTGGGGATTGTTGTGGCCTTGGAAAGTCAATGGGCAAAGGTTGGGTAGCAGTGTCCTGGCTGTACACCTCGGAATGTCACACCCTTTGCATCAGTCACACCCTTTGCATTTGGGAAAATTTAATCTAACTGCTCAACTATCAGAGGATTTTGCAGAAGTCACCACTGAAGTTTCCTTGGCGCACTACCATTGTGCGTGGAGAATTAGCAGGTAGTTAGGAAAAGGATGTTTACTGTTCTAACAGTAAAATCTTGAAATGGATAGAAGATTAATTTGGAATATTCTGGATGTAATGGGCAATGGTGGGAGAGAGATGCTATTCTCTCCTGCTTTGTGAGCTATCCAGAGGCAACTGGTGGGAAACAGAATGCTGGACTAGATGGGCATTTGGCTTAATCCAACAGGACCTTTCTTATGTTCTTACATTATTATGAAAAAAGCAATGATAATCAGCTAAGCTCACTGGTAGAAAAAACAAATAAATAAAAAACCCTGTGAGAGTGTAGATAGAGAGACTCACTCTTCTCAAAGCAGATGAATAAAGAAATTGCCTTCGGGGTCCAACCCTGGAACATTAGTAGCCATGACACACACCAAATCCTAGTGGACACTCACTATTTCATGATACACGTCTTTTATGATACTGTAGTTGGCATTCAAGGGGGGGGGGAGATCCATGAGACACGCCGTCACCGTTCAATTAAATAACCTACAAATGGAATATATAGTGAAACATCTTATCTCTATTGTCTGTTACTGCGGCTCAGCATATCACACAAATCTTCATAATTATTCTAATGCAGCAGTTCCCCCAGCTTGAACCATCATAAGCTGAAGCTCCTGATTAGCTAGATTCTCTCCTATGATCTCTATGTCAGAGTAACTCTTAATTAGACGGTACTCTCATTTATCTCAAGTTCTGATTATCTAAATGTTTTGGCCTTTAGGCCAAAGAGATTAGACTGTGTGTAAATCTCAAAGAGAATTTTCCCCTTTAGTAGTTTACGCATTTCTGCTCCATTAATAGCCACGGGGCAAGCTTTTGATGGAAAAAAGGGAAAAAACTCCACAAAACGTCCAACTCAAAACAGCAAATATTTCATGAGTGTTTGGGAGGCATGGTTTGCTTTAAGATGGTAGGCCCAGAAATTCATTTTTCCACAGCCAAATCCAGAACTGCTTGGCTCCCATAGGAGCATCTGCATAAAAATGGCAACTGCTGCATCCCGCAGGAGCCAGGCAGCTGCCGAGGCTCCTCGGGAGGTGATATTCATCCCCTTTACTTCCCCTGGGGAAAGCCCTGCCGCCCACAATGGGGCTCCTCAGCTCACTGCCAGCTATTTTGCTAGCGGTGAATTGAGCAGCCTGTGTCGGGCTGCCTGGGCCACAGCTGGGGATAAAATCGGGTGGTAGAAGCCACTGCCAGGTCCCACCCCCTCGCAGGGCCACCCTGCTGGCCGAACTCGGCCAATATGGGACTGACATACCTGTTGGTCGCGGCCAGGGTGCTGGGCTGACACTGCTGCCTGTGTTGGCCCAGAATTCTTGCGCTGGCACAAATGTGCTTTACAGCACATCCGGGACAGCACTGGGCCAATGCAAGTGGCTTGCGTCGGCCGAAGGGGTGGGGGTTGGATGGCACTGTCTGATTCCATGAGAATAATATTAGCCTATTCAGGGTTCTTCTTGGATTACTAAAATATGTGAAACGCTTTGAACACTATATACATTATATTATTAATACCCTCTATCACTGACGATGAAATTAACTATCAGTTATATATCTGCTGCTGTAATGGCTGGGACTTGGGAACAATTTAAAGCCCACACTTTGCTCAGTATCCCATACTTAAGCATCAGTTTACTGCTTTAACAGGGCAAGGACTTGGGCAATTAATTGTTTCCTAGCAAGGATTTCAACTCCATATACCCCACTCCAACAGAAACACAATTCTTTCCATTTGCAGTGTTCCTCAAGTCCCTAAAACATATTTTCTGTTTGCAGCCAGAAAGAATGAGTGTCATGCTGAGAAAATGAATCAGGCTGAAGAAAGAGTTCAAAAGCACCCAACAAAGCTGTCACACAAAAAGCAAAGACCATGCCAAGAGCATACACCTAGCATTGCTCAGACTCAGATGTGGAATTTCAAAAATTTATCAAGCTCTGGTTTCCTATAACTGAAAAAATTTGCAATGTTCCTTTAGTGGCCTTTAAGGGTAGAATGTAACCTCAAATATTTTAATCTGATGCCATATCCCTCTAACTACTCTGAGTTTAAAGGGATTCTTTGACTTCCGACAGCTTCCATGACAATGAAGAAGACCAGATTATTCAATTTGTGTGTACAGTAAGGAATGTACATTGGAGAGCACCAGTCCAGGTTGGTTTGCACATCCGTTGCTTATGTACACATGATGACAGGTAGCCAATGTGTGAACTGATTGAAAATAGAGGATGTGAAAGTGTTGTCTTCGGTGGTAAGATCTGGGACGGCTCATATGTAACATCAAGTTGCTTCTTGATGTTGTAGTTAACAAGGAATGAGCATGTTCAGGTGAACTAGGCCTTTGAATCCAGACTAGCCCAGATGCAACCTGGGCACAACATGCAACTTCAGTGGAACCAAATCAGTGGGTTGGATTTGGTTCAGTGGAACCAAATCAGTGGATTTTCATCTGGTTGAAAAAAATAGATTTTTGAAGGGTGAAAACACGCATACACTATTAGAAACAGATCTAATTAACAACCCAGTCCCAAGCTGCCCCAGCACCCAGAAGTACAGCAGCACCAAAATGGCCACCGCCAGAGAAGCTTCTAGATGTCTTCTTGGGGTATGGGAACATTGGTTCCTGGATCTACTTGGATCTGCACCTGCTATTTAGAGGAGACCTGTGTCGGGGTCCATGGCTTGAGAAGGGGATAGGATTTGGCAGCAGAATCTGCTGCTGTCCCGGCTCCCTCCTGGACCAGATCCTCTCCTCAGTCTGCCCAATTCTGCCCCCTCCCTCCCTTTCCCCACCTTCCTCCCCACCCCGAGGGGATTCTTACCACCATGTTCTCCCCTGCTGCATCCCTCCGATGCAGAGGACCAGCTCCGATTGGCGCTGCCCTCTCTGCCAGCGCTTGGTGTCTTCCTCAAGCAGGAAAGTGCCTTACAGCACTTTTGCAACACCCAGCACTGCGGGGCGGGGCAAGTGCACCACTGGTGCTTGACAGCTCAGGATTGGGCTCTAAAAGTGTCTTCTTACTTAATTTGTTTCTCTCTATTCTGTACTAATCAGGCACTTTGGAGAATGACTAGATGACATTTCTTCTGTCATCAATTAGGTTAACATACTACATTGCTCTTGCAAAGGCAATTATAACAGATATCACATCAGTCCAAAAAAGAATGAATTTTTCTCCCATGCAACAATGGCTGATCCTAACAGTTCATTTACGTTTGGCTAAGTGGTTCTCAGTCATGTTCTAAAAATGACTGGAGAGAAAGAAAATAACTCCCGTCATCACTATGAAACAGGAAATGGAAGAAACAAACACTGCTACTAATCTAGTCCATTAAACCCAAGCACTTTTAAGACTGAAGTAAGGGCCTCAATTATAGCATGAGTAAAATGAACAGAGAAGCAATTTCTTCTCAAAACAAAATAGGCGAGCATGAGTATTAGAGCATATTCCATTGTGCATGAGTTGGACAAAGAAGATGGTTGGCCTGAATTAACACAGGGTGAGATAAAACAGAAAAGTTAACTAATAACCTTGTTAACAAGATTATTTCATAGAGACTTCAGCTTCAGTTTATTCACGAGTAACAATGATGAAACCTCAGAATTTGGGGAAAATCAAACTCAAGGTTGGTATAATGTGACAGCGTGGAGTTTTTAGCATGAAATGGGCTACTTGGAAAAATCAACACTTGGTTTCATGATTTATACTATGGCTATGATTCAGAGCCCACCATGCAGACAGCATTCCAGTTTTAATAAGGCAAAAACACAAGCATACGGGTGTTGTTGTTGAGTGCATAAGGATAGAGTACTGCCTAACTCAGCCCTGCATGACACATGACCCACCAAGTTAAGAAACCCCACTAATCAGCTACTTTGGCCTGGCAGGTGCTTGACAACCCCTGTCTTTTTGCAGTCTTAGGCAGGCAGTAAAAACAGGAGGCTCACTGAATCCTTTATTGGACACTGTACATGGCTAATGGGCTGTAACTGGCAGGAATGGTGGTAGTTTACAAGCTGTGCCATCCTGATCTACATCTCTTCAGTATTACCTTCCAGGAAATGTAGGCAGTAGGAAAAGCAAGCATCCTGTCAATCAATTTCATTAGAAAGTACTTACGCAATCATCATAACCAAGCTAGAAATAATATTAGAACAAAAAAACTTCATTTAATAACCGATAACTTGCACAGACAATATCCAAATACAACAGAAACATTTTCAATTTTCATATTGCCCTAAAGCTATAACAACAAAGCAAACCAAACAATTCATCATGACAGAACGGGAGCAATTTCGATGGTGTTTATCCGGAGAATGGTTTGTGGTTGAATTACAACTGAAAGAGAAAGGAAAAACACAAATCAGAGCAAAGCCTTCGAGTGGAATTACCCTATATGTAAACACAAAGGGTCAGTAATCCTGATCAAGGGGAAGCACAGTCACAGCTGTTCAGGTTCGAGTTCTACTTAGGATACACATCTGAAAAGATTTTTGCTTGAGGCACTGAGGAACAAGCTCTCACTCAGGAAGAACAATGGGCCTTGTTAACATGCTAACATGTTAATCTTGCTTAAATATGTTGTTTCTGCTTGTTAACATCTATGGATTCACATGTAAAATTTGGAGCTGATGGGAGAGAACAGCTACATTTTATTGTGTTGGAAGCTAAACTGAAGAGGATTGATGGGCAAAAAGGACAAAAAGGGATCCATTTGGCTTGCAACTGGCATTGAAACGCCATACCAGACTGACTCTTCGACTGCATGGACACACAGATCACTACACTAGCTAGGAAAGGGATCATCTTGGGCTGCATACAAAACATCAGTGTTTTCTTTAACACCAGTTTAAGTGCTGTCATGTACAGAAGTTTGGAAGAGTTAAGAACGCTTTTCATCTTACTTCTCTTTCTCTGGAAACGGCGCCTCCGTTTAAACCTCATATTTATTCTTGGCCAAGATTCTGTTTTTTCAATAACAGTGGCCTCCACACGGACAAGGTCCTTTCTTTATAATAAAAAGAGAGGAATAATTAAGCTTTTTACCTTCTTCCAATCAACAAGAAGTTTCCTTTAAAAAAATCATAATTTAGTATTACAATTATTTATGTCGAGATTAATTATTTCTACAAAGATTGGGTGCTTTATATAAAAAGAATCCTTGCTCTCAGATTTACCATCTAAGACAAACAAAAGAAAGACACATGAGGAGAATGGAGAGTGTAGAGGGAAAAGAAAGGAGGCATGAGATCAACAAAAAATGCAAATGTGGTTTTATAAGGCACTAAACCACCTCAAGGATAGATGTCAGATGGCAAGTATAATGGTAGAGAGCATCAAAGGGGAACAGGTGGACTTTGTGAACAGAGGATGTAATCTTGGGTTTATGAAGGACACCGTATCAGAGAAGTAAGGAGATTGTCAAAGGCATGGGGACAGAGGAGAAGAGAAGGAGGAGAGGGGAGAGAGGAGAAGATGGAAAAAAGCAAATTAAGATACTGAAAAGTTAATAAATGTTGAAACAGAGGGAGCCCATGAGCAGAGAAAGTGGAGAAACATGATCATTTTCCTCAGAACATCACGTCCCACCAGGTCCCAAAGGCTTTGGCAAAAGATTTGTTCTGGGTTAATTATCGAGTACATTTTCTAAAAAGCTGTTGCAACATGGAGGCCTTGGCACACTGCAGTCACATTCCTTTTAGTCAAAATGGTGTGTACCACCTATTTGAACAGCTGAACAACAGGGGCGGCAGTTCTTTCTTAGCAGACTGCAGGCTCAAGAACTCATCAGAACTGGCAGCAGTAGACACTCCACCTCTGTTTATGAAACCCAAGTGTTGGGCAGATGGGATAGTGTCTTCAATTCAACATTGTATCTGAACACATATTTTCCCTACCTTGGAACCAAAAACACACAAGTTGTGCCTACACTGTTCCTAACAGCTTCCTCTGACCACATGGACTAAACAAAAACCAACAGAGCTAATCACTGAAGAGGGAGTTTTCAAGGGCCTGAAAAGCCCTAATTCAAATCTCAACTTAGCCAAAGAAACATTGGGTATCTTTAGGAAAGTCTGCTTAGTCACTTTAAAAATTGTAACAGCTGAGCTCACAGAATTGTTAAGAGGATGAACAAACTATTTAAACACATTTGCACAAGGGCCTCTTTGACATAGTCAGGTGGTCAGTGGTCCAGGGATTGAACCAGACATGCCCTTAAACTGGAGGCTTCCCATTCTAATGTGGGAACTTCATGAGAAAACCTTTCATAAAGTTATCTCAGTATTTGAACTATCAAGACAAAATGGTCTTTTTCTGTCATCCGAATTGGCCATGGATGGCAGTTTTTTTTGCCTACCCCAGACTGCGGAGGGAGGGACGCGTGTTCAGTAGGTTTCATGGTTTACATTTGTGTTCAGTAAACCCCAACCTCATTCTGGTGTCTTTCTTTGGAGTGGTGCAAGGGTAATAGGCTACTTTACAATGCCAGATGCAGGGGAATGACAGCGAGCTACAAGTATCTGGTTGTCTTGTGTGCTCCCTGAGGCATCTGGTGGGCCACTGTGAGGTACAGGAAGCTGGACTAGATGGGCCCTTGGCCTGATCCAGCAGGGCTTTTCTTATGTTCTTAAGTCTTTGTACAAATACATACAGTAGCTCTCCTGGGGGCAGGGCGGAGGGGAGCAAAGTGCTAGGTTTTTCAGTTTTTCAGTGCTGTGTAAAGTGGCCCCTCTCCCTTAACTTCAGTGCTATTTGGGGCTACAAGAGCAAAGTGGACAAGACGCCTCCGCTTTGCTCTTGCAGCCCTGAATGGCTCTGAAGGTGAGGGGGGCACTTTACATGTAATGGCACCATTCAGGCGCCTGAAAAACATAGCACTTTGCCTCCCTCTGTGAATGCCACTAAGCACATAGTCTGGGCAGGAAAAAGCATTGAGAGGTAAAAGTACAACCATTGTCTTTTGATAGAACCTGCTTTTAGAAAGAGGACACGCACACACAGACACACACACACAGATGAATTTGTTTTGCTTGTTCAAGCTGATCAAAAAGCAGGGCTGCTGCTTTCTGAAATGACATCTCACTCCATGGGTTGAGAAGCTTGGCCTTTTATGAACTGCTGTTCTGGGAGCTGGCATTTTTTCACATCCTCCTGGTCCAGAGCAGCACAAAAAGCTCATTATTGGGCTTACTTCCCTGCTGAGGACATTTAGAGAATGTTGTTCATGTCAGTGCTTGTCTGTTGGAGATGTCATATTTGAAAAATGAATTAACCCCCTAGAACAAAGGAAATGTTAACTTCTTCAGAGCTTTCAGTTCCTGCTCCTTTGCATCCTCAGCAGCTTGAGCAGAAACATACACTATACTATTGCATCTATGGGCACTACTAATGTGATGCAGTCCTTGGCCTGCCACCAAGAATGACATTTTGGAAATGAAAAAGCAGCAGGGGCAGCAGCAAGCAAAACTAGACTTGAGTGCAATCGACTGCTGTAGTACAAATGGGGAAAAAAAATCAGCACCCAAATGGAAAAGTTTTGCATGAATCAATTCAGTCAAGTTCTTTTCCACCCTAATCTCTTCCTATATATAAGCCAAGCCCTTTAAGACAAGGCGGTCCCACATACAGGGCTATCACACTGTGCAGGAAAACACACACATATGCATCCCCCCCCCAAAAAAAACCTGGGGAGGTTTTATCACTGGGGAGGCTTGTAATACAATTTCCTAGAGATTTGCTAGGTTTTCATAAGCATAATATATACCCAATTAAACGGGATTGCTCTAATCAGAAAGACAAATGTATATTTTGAGCTCTTGTATCCTACATGAAGTGAAAGCAAAAGCTGGCTAACAGACAACAGAATCCAAGCAGGGTACACAACATTCACTGCACTCCGAAGATTTTACAGATAATAGTTCCTACACTGCCAAGTAGCCATTTCTCTCCTCACAAGATTCAGAGGATTTTCTTATACAGGCTGTTAAGAAAGAGAGGGTAAGCTGCACCGAAGTATCAAATCAACAGCAATCTCAAGATGTATCAAATCAACAGCAACCTCAGCCCTCCAAACCATACAAAAAAATGGCTTCAAAATATTTCTCCTTAAAGTGGAAAGGAATAGGGTTAACCATTAGTTATAAGAAATCAAGTGCTCCGCGAGACACAGCAGTCATAACAGAGCCTCTACAGTATTTACGTTGACATCCTCACTTGACGTCTCGTTAAGGTTTCCAGGATATATTCATTTTCAGTCTGATGAGGTTAGAGCACTAAACGAAGGCTAGTTCTGGCAGTGCAATAGGATTGGGGCCTTAGACCTAATTAAGCCCTTCCTTTCCTCCCACATGTTGCTTCCTGTATGCCTTCAGCTTGTTAAGATGGTAGGAGTAAGACTTAGTTATGACAAGAGTCTCTTTTTCTCTGTATGTATCTGTCAAGCTGAGATGATTTGTAAACATATCTTTCCAAGGCCCTTGGTAGTGTTTTCAGAGAGAAGTGCACTTGTCCTGAAAACATTTCAGTAAAGCTGGCAGTTGGTTTTAAGACAGGGTTCTTCCAAAATGTGCCTTACCCCAGAAGAGGCTTCCCAAGCAAGGTGAAATCATCTGCGCCAACCAATAGTACCTAAGGCAAGATTAAATTATGTGCATCAGTCACAAGATTATCAACATTTTATCCATGTACTTGTGGAAAAGGCTCTAACATCTCATTTTTGTTTTCTAGCCACAGTTTACACGCTGAGTAAGTTTGGCTAACACAGAGGAAAGGCAGGCCAGTCCAACGCAGACAATCTTCAGTGAGAAATGAGTTTTTATCACATAACAAGAACTCTCTTCACATAGAACAGAAGAGGACACAATTAGCTTTTGTGAGATGGTGAGAGACGGAAGGAAGCCAGCTTCACGGCATCACCTTTACACATACAGGTATTTTTCTCAAGCACTGTTATAATCTCCATACATTTTGAAAGGAAAGGGAAAAGTGTAGTGGCAATTCCTTCCCTGAGAACTCTCAAGACTGCAGATGCATCTGATGAAGTGGCAGTGAAGTGCTTGTCTGCTGGGGGTTCAGAGAGTTCAAGCTCTTGCCTCAAGAAAATAGGCAGCATCCTAATATTTATTTAAACAATTGTTATGCCAATTTTCCATAGCTCACAAAGCAGGGTACAGCATCATAAAACATAATTTAAAATAGTAAAAACAATTATATAAAACTATCATTCATAACATAACAATACTAATAAAGTAAAAATAATTAAAGCTCATAAAACTCATAAGCAGGGTCTAAGACGATTACCTGGGGGGCTCATCCCTCCTCAAAGGCCAAGTGAAATAGATGTGCTATTAATATAGGAGCCTTGAATATTTTAAAATGTTATCATTCATTTATTTTGGTCCCATTTAAGGGCTCATGTGGTTGACAGAAGCACAATACCCATTGAGGCCTCGCAAAAATTGACATCAGTGAAACAGATTTGTGGGAAACCTCTTTCCCTTACTAAACTCCTCCATAAAAAGGCACTTGACTTGAATATATACATGCTGATTAATTGAGCACAGCTTCATTCTGTAGCCTCTTGTGGTTTTTAGTTAAGACTTGAATTAACAACATTCTGTTTCAGTACTAAAAGTGGATTAGGTTGGTTACACTGAAGCACATGTCTATAATTATAATGTAAATGCCACCCAGGCTTCCTATTCAGAGCAGGTGCACATCTTTATATAGGTGTATTATATCTGGACAGCAACAGAGGAAACTATTGGAAAGGCATTGCTTCTTAGTATTATTGACCTTTGGACACATTTCACTTTGGCAGCATGCTTGGGAATAGTAATTAAAAAAATGTGATTGACTAGTTTGGTCTCAACTAGGAAAATAAAGCCCCAAGCCTATCCCCAGTTACCAGCACTGATGTTGCTGCACAAAGAATGCGTGCACTACATCCTATGGTCAGGTGAAGTAAAAATATTTTTTACTTACCTCTATGGAAGCCCTGGCCCTGCTATGGGTCCCGTGGACAAATGCCACTTAATTTGGGGTATATGTCCAAGGAAGAACAGAAGAAGGGGTGGGATGGTCCAGCATGAACAATCACTGCAGGTCCCATCTCTTCCCCATCCCTTGTTCTTTCCATGGAACATCCTGATCCTCCTCATCCCTGCCCATGGCCCCACCCCCACCACTGATTTACAAATGCCAGGGGATTCAGGAAGGCCACTGATGCACCGCTGTTACAGCCCACTGTTCCAACCAACCATCAACCACATATATGATGGTCTGTCATTGGCTTACTGTATAATAGCTGTACAGCAGTTGAAATTCCTTACCTTTGTGTTGATAGCATTGGTGTTGTCATTAGGAGAACCCAGAGGCCTCTTCCAGGTTGTGTTGAGTCTCCACAGGCCTCAGAATGACCCACAGAAGCTTTGGGAAGCTACTTCTGGTTTTCAGAAAGCTTGTTCCATTTTGCTTCTGAAAACCAGAAGTAGCTTCCAGACACTTCTGTGGGCTATTCTGAGACTCATGGAAGCCTGGTGCTACCCAGAACTGGCTTCTGGGGCCTCCAGATGAGAACACCCTCAACAAAAAGGTAAGTTTTTCACATAGTGATGAAATTGCTGAAGTATGGGATTAGGTATCCAGGGAGAACATACCCTGTCATTAAGCAATGCATAACAAAAAGGAAAATAGTAATATTATCTCCACAATCCTCAATATATGTCTGGTAAGCAGAAAGTCTATTATTTATTTTGTTTTTGTTTTCCATTTCTTTCCAAGATGTCAGTGCCCATGAAGCATGATAATTTCCAAACAGACAAAAAAAGAAAATGTTAATCAACTTGGGAAAATTTGAGACGGGACAGAGAGATTATGAAAGCCGACTGGCTAGTCCAAAACTGGCTAGTTTAGATGGACTGGTACAAAAACAGCAGTGAGTAAGAATAAAAGCATTGACTGGATAGTGACAAGACAAAAGAGTATTTTCTCATTACATTTATTTATTTATTTGATTTTTACCCCGCCTTTTTGCCCGGAGGCACACAAGGCGGCACTACAACATAAAAAAGATACAATATAAAATTAACATTAAAAAGCAATTAAAAACAATGTTAAAAACAATACAATTTAAAAAACAACACGCCCAGTGGATCATAAAATCAACTATAAAAATACACAAACCAGCCAGCCAGCCAGCCTGTCAACAGTTAAAAGCTTTTTGGAATAAAAAGGTCTTCAGCCCCCGCCGAAATGTAAACAAAGAGGGAGCAGTTCTCAGTTCAATCTATCTTATGAAATCTGAGTGTGGTTCAGAATCTGTTTTGCATACAATCTAATGTCATGACTGTATGGAGAAATTTCAGTGTTATCCATATGCTTATACAGGGACATGTGCAACCATTTCCATGACTGCAGCTGTCCCTCTTTTTTTAAACACACACAGCAGCAGTCAAGGAAATTACTGTCAATATGACATTTTCTCCATGAAGTCATGTACCCAGATGTAAAATCTTATGGAGAAAATGAGCACTGCTTGTGTGAACCGGCCCAGTCTTAGTCCTGTGAAGTTTCTGAACAGCTCTCACTTGAATCTAATAACACAACTGTTATCCCTTGAGTAAGGGATCAATATCTTAAAATGTGAGACAGTAACAAAATATTGCTAATTCATATACTGGAATAAAACAAAGAGGAAACTTACTTTTTCCATTCGAATTCTGTCTCCGCATTCAGCAGGTATGTGGTTTTCAATTAAAATCAAGTCTTCACTGGTTATTTTCCACTGTCTGCTTGCGAAATGAACAACTGCAAAAAGCCTTCCATATTGTCCAGTGGCAATTAGTTCATTCACCTTTTGTACAATCTCTGGGAGAAAATTGACGTTTGGGAATAAATAAGTTTGCAATTAAGAGTGTGTTTATGAGGTGTGTGTGTTGGGGGAGACTTTATCTTCTTTAGAATCAGCAAATAGTAACATTTTCACAGTAACATTATATCCATGGCACACTCTATCACCAAATTAATTGGTAAGGCAGAGGCATAGTGGGGCTTTTCGGCACCCCAGGCATTCCGCATGATGTCATGACATCACAAAGTGAGGGGAGACTGCAGGCTCCTGCAATGCCCCCCCCCAAATGGCGTGTTCCCCTTGCTGTTCGACTGGGGAAGCAAAGGGAATGCGCAGGCTCCTGCATGGGCAATTGAAGCTATTTCGGTCTGGCTGCCCATGCAGGCGCCCAGGCGGCTGGCATGTTCCCCTCGCTCTCTGACCAGGAAGTAAAGGGAATGTGTGGGCTCCTGCAAGCGCAACCAGAGTGATTTTGCTCCAGCCGCCCCTGCTGGCATGTTCCCCTTGCTCTCTGACTTGGGAAACAAAGGGAAGATGTGGGATCCTGCTGGGGCCACCGGGGCAACTTCAGATGCAAGGGCGAGCCGCTTTTTCCCGCCCACTGCTGCCCACTCCAACGGGCGCCTGCTGCACCCACATCCCCTCGCGGCATCCTTTCTATGCCTCTGTGGTGCAGTGTTCTGAATATATCCAAACGTTGAACCAGGGGTGGCTAACTTCTGAACTATACATAGCCATGTGATTCTCCAGAAAAGAAGTGCATTTTGCGGCCCATCTTCAGGATCTAAAATAAAGTCAATATCATCTCGCGTGGAGTGGGAGCAGATACGTTTGGGCCATGGCATCATTTGGCATTATATACCAACCAAAGCAAAGTAAGGCATAACATTAAAATGTGAAACCTCTCATACATGCACATAATTTTTGAAAATATGTATCTGCTTTGGCAAGACCACTAGAGGTCAGGTGAAATAGTTTTGCAGGTCTATTGATACAGCAAACTGGGCAACTGCTAAAAAGTAAATTTACTTACTTCTAAGTCTATTTTATAGTGAAAGGCTAACTCACACCCTTAGTTTTGAGCAGCTAAAAATAGTTACCTTTGTGGTGCTTTGCCTCTTCTATTGGGCTCGGTAGTTTGACTTTAGGCCATGGGGGTGAAGATAAAGACGTTTTTGGACAAAGCCTGTTAAACAAAGTTCTACCATTATAAATGTTATAGCCAAACACACATACTAAAAATATTTTAAATATTGTCCCTAAATAAGGAAGGAAAAGTGTTCTCATGGAAATCATATAAGACAAAGACTAAAAACAGGCATGCAAACTTCGTTTAAGCATCAATGCCATCTTTTCTATCCCACTTTGTTTTTCAAAATGGTTTTCTCCAAATCTAGCTGTGTGATGCATACTTGGGGAGATACTTTCTCTCATTATTGACTTTTCATGAGAATCAGGTTCCCCTTTTTATTTATCCTGTCTGTTGTACATTTGCTATCAAAAATCAGGTATCAATAAGAACTTATCCAAATAATCAGAACAGATGCATTTATAGAGTTGAGTCATTTGCTGGTGGGGAACAAGAGGCATTTTCTTTCCTAAAACTGATGGTCCAAATGACCAGCTGGACTCGTTTTGGCTGTGTAGCACACTTGAAACAGAAAATGAAGCATGTGCAATTTCCATTAAATGAAAGGGAATTTAATGGAATTTAAATCGATCAGGCCAATGCCAGAGTCTCCCCCCCTCCCCCAAAAAACAGAGGGGAACAGGTGGCTTGGAAGTAACTGCAGTGACATCATCATGTCACTGAAATTATTTCCGGTAGGGGTGACATTTTTGTGTCCCAGGGCGGCTTTGGAGAGCCTGCCCTGGAGTGCAAAAAGGCTAGGACCTCCACTGAGAGCACCATCCTAAACTGGAGTTAGGCCAGCATAAGCTAAACCAGCAAAGTTTGGCCAGTACAAGCGCCACCATAAAGCATTTTTGGACTACTCTCGGAGTCAGGGAGGATGGCTCACGTCTATGTGTTGGCCTCTTTGACTCTAGGAGTGGTCCAAACATACTTTACGGTATCCCTTGAGCTGGCCAAACATTGCTGGCTTAGTTTATGCCAGGCTAACTCAGTTTAGGATTGCGCCCTGAGTCTGACTTGTATTTACAGCCATTGGTTGAAACACTGTTTCTGCAGAAGCTCCCCGACTTACAAATGTTCAACATACAAACACACACATTCAGTCTGCAGTCATGCTGCTGAGTACAAAAGCTGTTCAGGAGCATTCTAATCAGCAATGCAATGAAAATGACAACATTCTGAGTGAAAGTGAACAAAATGACTTCTGAACAAACATCTGGAACCTAACACATTTGTAAATAGGGGAGTTTCTGTATTTATTAACTAGAAGAATGATGGTGCTAACAATATTGAAGGTTGGCACAAAAATTAAACAGGATGCAGCCACTTATATCAAAAGGTTTTCTTTGGAATGCACGGTGTATCTTTTAGGATAGTCACCAGATGCCGAAACAGGTGAGACAAGGTTCCTCCTGCAGGAGGCATCTGGAGGTTTGCTTAGAGAAGACATGTAGAGTGGAAGAACTATGTAAACCATCCTGAGCTCCTTCAAAGAAGAGTGGTATAAAAATGCAAATAAATGTGCTGATGACAATTCCCCAGCCCATTCATTGTCCTTCATTCAAGCTGCATTGAGGAGACCAAACAGCAGCTGTCTCAAAATGATGCCATTCAAGTACACAGAAGTAAAGTGTTCCCGCCACCAAGAAGCAGCCGACATTGTGCAGAGCTGCTGAAATCTCAATTCTTTGGAAGAATTTGCCTGGCCCTATTCTAGAAATGCTTTGTCACACTTTGTGATCAATGTAGGAAAGACATTTTTTTTCCGAACAGGCCTGATAGCTGCTGCTGCAGTGCACATATTTCACAACGTAATAAAGCACCAAGAACCCCAGAGAAGGAAGAGTCTAAACTATGTGCAAAGGTTTATTTTTCCCTCAAATGAAATAAGCTATAATTCCCATCCACTACAAACAATAAAAAAGAAAGCAACTATACACAAACTCATTTTGTAATTTAAATCAATTGTCTTCTATAGTAGCTCAGATCCCTGGCAAAATCAGGATTTTCTGTAGACATTTGCACCCCTCCCTGAACTATCACTTTGAGTAAAAGGTAGCACCTGAAACAGGAGATGCTCTGCTACTCATGGCATCTGGAATCTCCCAGTTCAGACATTTTATATGCATATTGAGAGTGGGAGGAACATGTAGACTCCAGATCTCCTTTCAACTTTATTGAAAGTATCTGTGGAAGCAAATAGATCGAAGTTCAATTCAAATAGGCCCTCCAGGACTTTTGATTTGGCTATACAAAGATTTGGCTTAAAAAGTCACTGAATGGAAAGGGAACAAAATGTGGTGCACCTCCCATCCCCTCCAAACTTTGTGACTGTAGTATCATGGCCATTGAACAGTTAAACCTTGTATTATGGGGATGGAGCTAGACTCCACCCTTAGACTTTTCTTTCTTGGTCTTCTTTCTTTCTTAATTGCTAGCTTAGTTGTGTTCTGTCCTACAATAAACATACTTGTTTAATTGCAATAAACAGTAATATAAGAGTAGTTTCTTCTGGAAAACTATACAAAAGTGATCACAAGGTTCAAATTGTTTTAACTGTTGCCTAACCTCCTGATTTGAATTTTTTTCTGTTGAAGCTTTTCAATATAATTGAGAGCACAATCCTATACATGTCTACTCAGATGTAAGTCCCACTGACTTTAATGTGACTGACTCCCATGTAAATGAGAATAGGATTGCCTGATACTGTTTGTGATTGGATTCTAATTTCAGTGTTTGGTTGACAGTTTTACTGTGCTGTACACCATTGCTTAAGCCTTGAGGGAGGATCACTTAAGACCTGAAATAACAACATATACCAGTGGTTCTCAAACATTTTAGTACCGGGACCCACTTTTTAGAATGAATCTGTCTGGGACCCACTAGAAGTGATGTCATGGGCAGAAGTGCCATCATTGTGATGCCAGAGCCTGCTGCTTTGCTGAGAATGCAGCAATATATTGGGTTATTTCTCAGCCATTTTCCAACAGCAAAGTAAATCAGAAAGAAAAAAGCCTATTTAAAACCTCAACACAAGCAAAACAACCCCACAGCCCTTCCCCTTTCCAGCATCTCATCTTCCCATATGTTCAATATGGCTGCTCTAGATGCTTTGCAATTCACCTGAAATTGGGTCCCAACCCACAGTTTGGAAACCACTGACAGTACAGTCTCAGAACAGTCTGATCTATTTATATGGTTATTTGCTTATCCGTGAGGGGCAGAATTGCTACCTACCTTATTATCCACACTTCATTATCCACTGTACAGAGACCTTCTGGAGGCTGCAGTGATCTTCAGAATGGTACCTGTGACCAGCGGAAGCCATTTTAAAGGTCATAGGCACCATTCTGAAGGCCTCTGAAGACTCTGGAAAGTCTCTGCAGCAGATATCATTTGGCATTTCCTGCTGCACTCTGGTGGCTTCCTGAGTGTGTCTGCTTGATTCTTCTGATGGCAGGTTAGGTACCCCTCCCCCCCCCCATGGTGACCCTTGCACCTAACATCATTGATCCCATTGAATCAATGCTTCATTAGCCTCCTCTGCCACCCCCTCTGAGGTCCGAGTCACCCCCGGCCCCAAAACACCCCCTCCCCGATTCAAAAATGCACTGCTATCACGCTCACCCATCCCACGCAAGACCTACCTGCCCAGGTGGCCTTTGGGTGGGATGTGGTGTCTATGAGATGGCGCAGGCCTTCCCACTGGTGCCACTTACTTTTTTACAGCACCTTTACTTAGCGCTAGTGCTGCAGCCACAGCACTGGTAGGGCCCAACCACAGGATTGGGCTCTAATTTTACTATGATGCTCATGGAGTTCTGAATCCTACAAGTCCTTTTGATGATAGAAAAGAGACTGAAGGCCCAATCTGATTGGGCTTACCACTGGCTCTGGGCATCGTAAAAAGTGCTGTAAGGCACTCCAACATTAATGCTGAGCCTGTTGGTGCTGGCCTCAGTGCCAAAAGAATGTTGTGGGGAGGAGGTGGAACTGGGGGGAGGGGGGGGCAGATTGTGTTGCATGCCGGGCCCAGTTGGGGGTGGTAAACTGCCACCAAATCCGATGCCCCCTCTCGAGCCAACAAACTTAACATCCATCTCCTTGGTTCTGTATCCGCTCAATAGAAAGTGCAGATCCGAGTAGACGCACTGGGGCCAGCACTGCTTGACACAGGGTAAGGGAAAGTTTGTTCCCTTACCCCAGGAAACCTCTGGCTGCTTCCCTAGCCCCACAGGATACAGCAGTGGCCATTTCGGCATAGTTGTAACCCTGGGCGCTTGGGAGCATAGGATTGGGTCCTAAATTCTCCTTGTTAATCTAAATTAGAGTAACTGAATGGGATTAATACCCAATAAAGAGTTATCACTATTACACTAAATTAGTAATGTAAATCTCACTGTTACACTAAATGAGAAATAGCACTAGATATCCAGTTTCATAGGATGGATGTTGTGGCCTTATTGTCATTTATGTGCGGTAACTGGCTACCTCACCTCAACCTCAACACTGCTGCTGTTTAACACTGCTGCAACAACACTGCTGAAGCTTGTAGGAAAAAGGGGAAGACCAAAGGGCACATGAGCTATCTCCAGAAGTCCTGATGAGTGTAACTAGCTCTAAAGTCCATGGAGCTCAATGAAGAAGAGAAAAACTGCAAGGCTGAAGACATATTGCAATATTGCAAGCTCTATGGCCCTAGAAAATATAATCATTTCCCCTAAGGGCACTTATCCCTAACAAACAAGATTCACAGTAGCTGTCATAAATGCTCAAGCTACTGAAGCACCAGACTGCCAATTTCCACGTTGAAGTGCCTTTCCTAGAACCCAGCTCACCTACTGGAAATGTCAAATGTTCAAGAAAAGTGATAGTTGTGACAAGATATTTTCTGGGAATGCAGGAAATGGTAAGAGTTCTTTGCAGTTGATGTAAAACTGATGAATGGCAGCTCAAAGATTTACTCCCTCTGGCATGGATTCCTTTAGGATTGCAGATTCTGGAAACTTATGCCTTCATCTATGCCTAGCCCTTAAGGACTTTGGAATTCTATTGGCTGGTTCCAATTACCAAAAGTGTTCAAGAAACTCACCATTGCAAATAAGTGGTGTCAGAGAATCACACTAATCAGGAATCTGCTCAATGACAAATAAGAGCACAATAATTAAAGTATGCTACTTAAGACGAAAAAGTGTTGAGTATTCAGCTTTATTTTCAACTGCAGTACAAAGTCATTGCCTACCAAAAATTTAAGTACAAACTTGGGTCATTGGGACACATTTTAATAATTTTTTTAAAGGAGATACGAACACATTAACAAACAGAAACACCACCAAAAGTATTTGACAGTGTCACAAGCCTATTATTGAACTCCTCATTAATGCACTAGTACTTGTTCCAGAAAGTAAGTTCAGAAGGAAACGAGTTTATTTTTAACCGAGGTTAACATTTGTTATTTAGAAGTTAGTGCTATAAATTGCACTTTGAGAAATGGTAGAGCTCACAAGAACTATTGCATACTTAGGTTGACTAGTCCATTCTACAGTAGAAGCTTCTACTGACTATAGTATGCAGTTGTACAGACATGGCAACAAGTTACTGGTCCGATTCACTTTTAAACATTCCTATATCCTTGTCTCATGCTTCACATGGCATGGCAATTGAAGCCTTATAACAAAGTATAGTAGAGCCTTAAACAAAATTAGCTTTTATTAAGCATCTGCAGTTTGCGTTACAAAATTTTCTAAATCTAAATTGGATTGGTTTCTCTAGTTTAGTGTTGCTACAGAGATTTCACAAGTGTTTCCTTTCACTAGGAGGAAGATTGTATAAAGAAGGCACATAAGGCTTTTCTAAACCTCTTTATAAAGACTGGAATACTAAGAATTAGGCTCTTTAGGATACATTTTATGCAACAGAAGTAGAGTGATGAAAGCTGTATCCTTGCACTTTTGTGCACATTAGGATTCTGCACAAGAATTCCATTTTTCTTACTAGAGCCCAAATAATAGTTAAAGGCATCCAGGAAATATGCAAATAAGGTAAAATACAATATTGCCCAGGCATTCACGGGGAAGCATTCAAATTTATGTTCTTCAGGGCAGAGTGCATGTGTCTGAGCAAACAGAATCAGACTGGAAGTATCTGGTAGTCCAGAATTGGGTATATAGTGTGAACAGCTTATACCCACCTGCTGGCTTAAAGGAAAATTGCCCTTGTTTCCATTTGGCAGGATAGTGCTGAACTAGAAGCATAACTAATGTGAGCCTGCCTCTGAACATTTACCTATCAATATAAGTATCAATACTGCAAGACTCACAGCATCAAATAATCTTATCACATTTTATGGTGAGAGGCACTCAATTATTAGGATACCACATTTGCTATTAACTGGACTATGCACAAGAGTAAGCCCAGTAGTTAAGAGTGGCAGCATAGACTTGCTAAAGAAATCCAAAATATTTAATATTTCAACCCACTATTTCAATTCCACTATGAATAATGTACAAAGTTGAGATAAGCTTGTTACTACAATTCAAGTTAAGTTCAATTTCTTACATGTGCTCATGTAAGATCATAACGGCTATGTGAAACACAGCCTATGGATGAAGTTCCACCTAGCAAGCCAAATAACAGCTCCCTATTGAAGGATACTGCTTTAATAGCAAAATAATGATTTCAATGAGAAGTTGGTTCACATAAAAGGCCTGGCATTTTGTCTACATGGCAACAATGGTACTGGCTGTAATTTGAAGTGGGCTTACTCAGTAAACAAGTGCATGAAGATTAAAGTCATTTTAAATTATGAAATCCAGACCGTTGAAACATTTCCCAATACAGTATGTATGCATTTGATATGAAAAGTGAGGCTCAATACTCCTGTAAGTTCTAGTCCATTTGGATGTTTAGATTGTGCTCCAGCAATGCAATGGGAAATCTGTCACTATATATAACACCGTAGTAACAGATTAAACAGCCTTTTTCAGCAAGCAGTTGGATTTAGTACATATATCCTGAATTGTATAACAAACCTTTGAACAAAAAATTACCTTTGTACCATTATTTCTTCAAACCAATGCCTGATTCAAATTCTTCTAAAATACTGTGACAACACCAGGCACACATGTGACAGGACAAACTGTCTTTCAAATATCTAGATTTGAACCTGAGCTGTAAAGTCAACTTAAAGGAAACTTGGTCTTTAACTATAAACAAATCTGGATCTTTATACCCAGTCTTTATATATAAATTGGGTGATACTGTTTGTGACTGAGCTTTTTCCTACATGTTGGGCAAAAGCTAGTATTCTTAAGGGAATCATGAAGGCACCGACTACAAAAAATGTGGCCACATTTGGTTGACACTATAAGCCGTCCACTTTGCATAATCTCCGAGTAGCCCTCCATGCAAATTGGGCAACTAATAGTTCCGGAGGCCCCTGAATTTGCATTATCACTCTCAAGTGATTCTCTGGGCAACTTACTGGTGACATGTTTATTGCTCTCTCTGGGTTCACTGTCATCATCACTACTTAACACACAACTATCTGATAATTGGTTTCTTAACTCCTGATTTTGCCCTTGTCTGTTCTCTTCAACAAACATAACAGAATCATTATGCGTAAGATCAACAACTACAGTTTCTGAAGATTCACAGGTAAGGTCTACTACTTCAACAGCATTTTCATCAAGTTCGATTGGCTCCACTTCTGAAGCTGCTGTCCTAATTTGGTTAGGAGGGTCTACAGAATCAATTGCTTCTTCACAATGTTCCCTTTGAATGTCTTCCTGCTCCATTCTTCCATCATCACCTAAGGGGGCAGCTGCTTCTGGAAGACTGTGACCTGAATTAGGACAAGAGCTTGCAGCAGCAGTTTGTAAAGCTAAGGCCATGGCAGAAGTGGATGGCAAGGAGGAGGGGATACTGGTATCAGAAGCAGTCCTCTCACCCAAGTTGCCTAGGCCACTAACTAGTCTTGTTGGGTTGAGGCTGCTGCCCTTCTTGCTCTTCCTGCACTTGGCTCCACCACGCTTGCCTGAGCTCATGGCACACGGGGAGGCACAGGCTGCCCTGTGCCTGTGTTTTCCCCCTTATCTCTAACTGTTGCTCGCTGCTTAGGTGCCAGTCTGCCACTTGAGGATGATCATGAATACTCCTGAAAGCAATTTTATGAATGGATGATACAATATTTTTGAGCACTTTAACTTTTGGGGGTTGTCTCTTAATGCCAGCTGTTGTGAAGTCGAAGAGTTAGGATGCGTTTCGTGTTACTCTTTAGAACTGCATCAAAGTAGGAAGAAACATAATTAGGCTACAGAGCCAGCACAGCATTAGTTTTCTATTTTTCAGCAAGTAGGGTTGCTAAAACTATAGGCATGATTAAAAGGTGCATCTCACCCTACCTTGACAATTATTTTATACAAGAGTCTGAAAAAGGAGAAGTGGAAAATTCATGGAAGTCAAGAATATGAATTGCTCTTAATTAGGATGCAGAAGTTGTGCCATGGATATTGGATAATATTTTAAAAAGCCATCGGCTGGTTTCCATTAGCACCACTTCCTATGGGTGTTGTAGCAAGAAGAATTTTTCAAGGATTTGATGCACTCAACTTGTGGGTCTAAGCATCTCAGTACTGATGTTCAGCTCTCAGTAGTTTTTCTGCCAGTTTGCTTTGTACATAATGGAGATAAGACAGCATGACCTGCGATATATGGGAACACTCAATGCTGAAGCCAGCATTGAGTATTCCCATATACTGCAGCCAGCTATCTTGCCCTACATGGCTCCCAAAATAATTACTCATGGTAATGAGTTCAAAAGAGTTAAAAACAATACCAATAAGGAAGAATGAAAATTAAATATGAATGCTAAGCAACGAAGAAAACTACAGAATTTCCTACCCCCAAAGTCTTGGCAAAACAGGTGAGCTTCAACTTGCTTTCCAAAGAATGTGCCTTGTGAACATTTTAGGGAAGGAGAGAAAATAGCAAGGCTTTTGGAAATGCCTTTATGTAGTTCCAATATAGAACTGACATGGAGGCACAGGAAATTCATGTGAAGATGTGCTTTCAGTTACTCCAAAGTAGAATATTGTCTTGGCAGGACTGTGGTTCAGTCCTTTAGGGAGTGAAGTGGGGAGGGGAACAAAAAGTCTAGATCCTAATGGTGACAGAAAACACAAGAGTTCTGCAATATATTACCCTTACCCTTGCTGTGATGAGGTGCTTTGTGAACTTTGACTTCGAATTGTAGACCACAACAGAGAAGCTGAAACAAAATAACAAGAGAATCAGAAACAAGCATTTGCACTTGGTCCCTGCTGTTTTGATAGGGAAACAAGCTGTACCAATTCCAAATTAGGAAATCCTATGGTGCAGAAAGACCAATCAGATGGCTTTATTATATTGCCTTATATTCCCTTCAAATCTTTATCAATTTGGTCTAAAGACTGAAGATATCACCAAGATTCAGCTTCAAAAAGTTATAGTCGCTTCAGAATGAGAGAGCTGGTGGACTTAATGAATTTTTGCAGATTGGGGCATGACCCTTAACAATCCGAAGTGTTAGCTTTTCTGGCTGAAGTGAGTTGCAAAACGTAAGGATAAAAATGTTTAAACAGGGTTTTCCAAGTCTAATGCAGACAACAAGCAGCAGAATTAATGAGAACAGAGTGAAAAATGATTATTATTAACTTGACCAAATTAATTGCAAGATTAGTGAAAATCCCCTTTTGGAAAGAGTTATTCCTTATTAGTTTAATCACCTTTTTGCTGTCATAGCATTGGACAGACTGCCCTTGCAAGGACAATCTACACAAAGTAATTATTTACAGAGGATTTAACATCAAGAAGTTGACTATGAACTCAGAAACTTATTCTAAATAGCTCTTCTAAAAGTTTTCTTATAAAAATCTTGGGAGTCCTTCTAATCCTAGCCCCTTTCCTTCTAATTCTACCCCCTGAAATGCAAGAAAATAAACAGCTTGACCCTATGGCAACTTAACATATATACAGTCAGTGAGTTCACTTAACTATACCTAGCTTTGCATAAGGTAACACTTTCTGTGTCCAGGAAGTACCTTTTGAAAAAAATATCCATCAATAACTTTGATCCAGAGAAGCATGAGAAGAGTTCCACTCACATAATGGGCTTTCATGACTCTGTCTTCCTATTACAGCTCTTTGCATCCCATGAAAGCCACTACAGAGGATTGAGAAATCCTTCAGAAATTGACAGTGCTTCTCCTGTGTGAGCAAAAACATCTTCTACCTTTGCAAGGGAGCTTCTAGATCTCTGTCATTATTCAAGGAACCAGAGAGGTACGGTTATCTAATCTCCTGCTCTACAAAGCAAGCACTTCTTATCTGTCTTGTACCAGATTCACAGAAAAGATGCTTTACTAGGAACGAGCAGCTGGTGACCCATGCTTAGCAACTCTTTCCCTTCCAACTCACGACAGTGTTGCTGACTCTCTGCACATCGTGCAGCCTGACACCATATCGAAGCAGGGAATTTTCTGCTTCCCTGGGACTTTTGAAAAATGCACTATACCCACAAAGGTGTAGAATAACTATGAGAAGGTATCTTCTTGGTTGCAAGAATTCAATCTAGTCAACCCCATTTTTGTGATCTTGTTCAAATCTAACTTACTCGTGGAGTCATTCCTCTTCTCCCCGCAAGTGTACAGTATATGCTAAGATTAAATTCACAAGCACGTATGGATGTTTCCTAGTACAATGCATGTGGTGCCCCTGCTAAATTTGCCTAGATTTCAGTTCACAGAACTGGAACACATTTCTGTACAGTAAGCATCAGGGTGGCAGTGGTGCTGGAGGAAAGCATAGAAGGCTGCAGATAGGCAGGTAGGCTGTAGGTGGGACAACTCTAGGAGGTTGATCACCAGCAGATGCAAGAGGAAGGGGAAGGCAGATGACAGTACAAGACAAACTAGATTTGCTCTAAAGCCACTGGGTGCATGGGGATATGTTTTAGATTAGTGATTGCAATCCAGTAACCATCTTGGAAATCATGGAAGCTGGCCACACTAGGGCTATCAGGTACAAGTATCAAGTACAAGTAACCCAAAGCTATCAAATATATTTACATATTTATATATTCCAACATAGATGTTGACACAGCAATAGCAAAAAGAATGAAAAAAAGTCCCCTACGTCAAAAGGGGTCATACTCTCAAAGAAATGCAAGAGATCATACTACCAATCATACTAAAAATCATACTACCAATAGCCTCTGGAAAGGAAGTTTTGCTGAAAAGAATAGGGGCAGTATCATTCCCCTGCTAAATATAAATGCCACCACCTTAAAAGGACGTTTTCTTCCCAATTAACAGGAGCAAATTGGGTAAAGGACAGATATATGAGGGGAAATGATACTAAATTTTTGAGAAAGTAATGATTTTATACACAATTGCAGACAATAACAGTCAAATGGGGCCTTAAGTTTCAAGTTTTCTAATTACCATGAATGACTATTAATATGTATATTGACATAATATGATAGATTTGAAAGAGTCAGGGGTAATCATTGGAACGACAATAATTTTCACTAATCAGAGCTGCCAAATATTTGGCAGAATGATCCTTTATAGCCACCAAAGGTAAGTTCGTGCTCTAAGTGGTTGAGACCTATAAAAGTAGCAATGCACAATTTGTCAGGGTGGATAAAAATCTATATTTAAAAAAATTGGATTTTTTTTATTTAAATTGGATGTTTTTCATGTTTATCAAATGTATTTTAATAAAATGCTTTTGGAGTAAAATCTAGCTAGTTTTCTATTTAAGATACATTAATAATGTAGCTTATTCAGCATGAAATGGAGCTTAGTTATGTAGCATGAGGCTGTATATTCTGCAATATTTACATTTTTGGTAAACTCATTCAATGAATCCAAGCTCTGCAAGCTGAGATAACATGCACTGCATTGATGCATTCACACAATTTCACGGTAACCATGAGATAAATCATAAAACAAAGTTCAGGAATATTCCTTTATCCCATTGTTTTGCAAATCTATGTACACTACAAACTGTAACTGTATAATTAACCTATTAACCTAAAATTGGTTCTGATATTGCTGTTTTACTAACCTGACAGCTTATTATTCTAAATAGGAAACCATTTTGTTTCCAAATAATAATACTAAAGATTCTAACTATCAGCAAGAATGAGTCCTTACATTTAAAGAGCACCTGTCATTTCAGATCCATCATGGCAGCGCCTGTTAGCAGGTATCCACTCACCTGCTGCCCGCCATGTCCCTCACCTTGTTGTGTCACTTCTGCCTAGCCATCCCATTAAAGTGAGTGGGACTGTCGGTGAGTCAACAGCAGGTCAGAGGAGGAGCCGCTGCAGGACAGAGATGACAGTTGCTCTTTAAAAATTATGATTTAAATTGAGTTGATTTATATCAAATCCACCCTGCAGTTTGACCTGAGTTCTTGCTTTACCAATTTGCCACCTCATCTTAGTTGAGCCAATCTCATCCATTTGCTTCCAGATTCCATAAAAGTCTGGCTGCCAAGTATTTTAGGCCATCCCTTCTGAAAGAACTATGGCTGGTTCTGCCTCAATGTCTTCCCCTAAGAAACAGCATGTTTGTGAAGGAAAGACAGTGCAAGCGCATCAAATAAGAAAAGTTCTGCTAGATCAGGCCAAAGAGCCATCTAGTCTAGCCATGGAGTTGTAAGAAAAACAGGAGACAGCATGACGTCATTTTCTTGAAGCCATGGGTCAACAAATATGGCTGACTCAGATCTTTCCCGCCAAGGAGGATTGCTGTGAATTCAGGAATGAAAATCTCCCTGCACGTGTTATGTGTAAAAATTAATATCAACCTTTTTAATCATGCCTGCGTGGTCTGCATACGGGTGTGCGAAACGCTGTAAGAAAAATGGGATTTAATTTCCACAGAAATATTCACGTATTCACATTACATCGGTTCAATAAAACTACCGTTAACTGAAACAGTGAGTGCATTATTTTTGAAGCTGTGTAATTTGTTGTTGTTCCTAGCAGTCTTATTCACCATTTTCTGACACCCACTGTTAATGGTCTAGAAGGAAAAAATATATATATTTTTCCCCCGTCCTTTTTTCCCCCTTCCCGTTTACACTTTTTTCTTCGCCTTCCATTTTCTATGGTAATATTTTCGAAATTCTGAACATTAACAGAATTTGTTTTATGGGGGGGGTGAGTGTAGAAGTTTAAAAAAATACTCTTAATAGTCTAGAAGTAAAAAAGAATTACTCTCATATTGACAACTACTTGTGTTATGAAGAGATTTAAATGTAATTTTCCTATATATTTATCTAATTTTTGCCCACCCTCCCCTTTTTTTTCTTTCCTTCCCGTTCACACTTTATTTTTGCGTGTGTAGATTTCAATAAAGTCTGTCAAAACAATGCAATCTGAGTTAAAATAGACAGCGTTTTGTCCGGTATGTTCAGTAATATAATTATGCGGAATTTAACCTTGTAAGTGCATATTAAATCATAATAAGGTTACCAATAATGTTTCTACACGATCACACGTTTTTATTTTCGTAAGTTTTTATTTCAGGAGTAAACTATTCAGTCCTAAACAGTACGAGCAAAGCAATCTGAAATGCTTGGAATAAGGATTGTTTTGAGTCAACTAACATGGCTGCTAAGCCTGCCCCCTGGCTTCAATTCGCTCCTATTAATTCTTAAGGCAGGGCGCCTTCTGTTTTTCTTATAACTCCATGAGTCTAGCATCCTGCATCACATCGGGTTTTCGGGTTTTTAAATGTAGAGCCCATGGCAGTAATAACTTTCCTTCATGATCATTAATATGAAGAACGCAGCAAAATATTTTTTCAATGCGCTCAGAACTTGAGGCCTCTACTGTTTGCCAACTAATAATGCATGAACACATTTTTTCATAAAGCAAAGTGGAATGCAAAAGTCTAAACTAGGCAGGAAAGTTTAAATGAAGCCAGCCACCCGTTGCAATCCCAGCCACTTTGGAATTTGTATCCCAGCCACTACAAATTCAGAGTGGAGAAAGGAACAAAGAAACTTACATTGCCCCTTAAAGCAGAAAGGTCATGTGCCTGCTTTGTGGCATAGGAGCTACACTGTCAGGACCAATGCTGAAGTCACAACGGACTAGTTAACACAATATAGAGTTATTGTGAATAGAGTGTAAGTGAATATATGCAAGAGGGCTTGCAGTACAGGGTAGACACACTCGGTCCTAAAATGCCTGAAATACATTAGAAGTGGTGACAGCCAGTACATATAAAGGTAGGGCAGAGGCGACACTGCAGAACAGGCTGTGGCAGATTTAAAAAGATGGAACTATTACGGTAATATAGAGGTTGAAGGATTGACGAAGGGGCAAGGCCTACTTCTCGGTGAGAAACTGTCATAGGGCGAAGGCCTGTAAGATGCGGGACGCGAAAGACACAACAAAAGTGACTGGAAAATAATACTGAGAAAGCCCAGATTCAACCCGAGGAGGTGGAAATTGGAGAGCAGAACCGAAGCACGTTAGAAAAAACGGAAAAATGCGAACAGGCTAAGCGCGGGAAAAACAAGCACAGTAACAGGCTACAAAAGCGGGGGAGGGTCAGAAGCGTGGCCCGCAAGGCCGCCAAAGGCGCAACTACCGTCCTCACCCGCTCGCGCTCCTGCGCGGCTCAGAAGGCGCCCACAGCCAACGCCGACTGCAACGGCCGCAACCGCCATTCGCGCCACGCCTGACCCTTTCCTCCTTTCCTCGCTGTTCCAACGGAACCGGAAGTAGAGCCGTAAGGGGATGGGAGAAGCAAGGTACCAGCGCCGGCCGGAAATAGGAGCCCGGCTCTAGAGGGCCGCTTTTGTGCGTTCTCGGAGTTTGTCGCCGGTCTGGAGTTCTCCGGTCAGCCCCTGGATTGAGACTGCCGCAATGGCGACTGGCGTTCAGGATTTTGTGTCTCGCCAGGTGGAGCTATTAAAGGAGGAGAGGGACGCGGAGGTTTCGGAAGCCAGGTATCGTCGGCGCCCAGGGCGAAAGCGCGGCTCCTGTGCGTGTTTGGAGAAGCAGGACTCTGTTCTTGTTTTGTTTTGCAGAAGTTTTGGGAGCCGAGTGGAGCACCTTTGAACGTGTGTACAGTAGAATTCCTTTCTCTTGTGACAGGAATGTGTGCCGAGCACTGTCAGTGCTCCGAAGCGCCATATATAACCCTTCGTCAAACCAGGGACGGCACACACCGGCCTCTTCCGCTGGTGACGGGCCGAAGGGCCGCATTACGTAGAAAGAACGCTATGACGAGGGAAAGGGAAACCCTAAGACTTCCCACCCATCAGTGAGGGAAGCGGCGGCGACAGTAGCAGCAGCAGCAAATTTGCTCTCCTTCCCTCTGTCAGTTGCCTGGGGACCACAGGAGCAAGAAATGCACTGTTTGGCCTTGGCTAGCTGATCAAGCTTTTTTTTCTTTTTCCCCCTTGTTAAAGAAACCATCACGTCTCTCCTGCTGCTTTTCAATTTTAACCTCCATTATAGAAATTAGGGAATGCTGTTTGCCTGGTATTGAAGTAAAAATGCTTGTTTCTGCAAATGGAAAGGCTCCCGGCATTCAAATTGTAAATCAAAGATTTACAAATCTTTAAAACAAATGTATAACGAATAAAACTGTAAGAAAAAGTGGGGGGGGGGAATCTGAAAAGAAGATCCAGAGGCAAATACCTTAAAAACATTTAGAATGGTATAAAACTACCCTGATCAGTCTTAATTACTTTGAATGAGACTTTGGATGCTTAGTATCCATGGGTGTCGGAAGATCAGTGCAATGCCACTCTCCATATTTTATATGATTGGTATTCCTCTTTTCTCCCAAAAGGGCACTCAGTATCCCAGAATGCATTACAAGAATCTTGCTTGGACAAGCATTATACTTGGAATAGATGTGAGGAGGCTCTTGTTAGGCTTGTTCCTTCCATATAGGTCATGGAATTTATTTTAACGATAAACTTTCTGCAGTACAGCAGTGATCTTCAACCTTTTTCGTGCCATGACCCCAAAATATTGGTAAACTAGCTTTTTGTTAATTTGTTAATTTTTGTAATAAATTATCCCAAGCTTCTAGGCAACCCCGGAAACTATGGATTCAACACTAATGTCGGCCATTTTTGAGTATTTTTACATGGCACCCCTTTGCACCCCCACCCCTGGAGGCGCTGGGGGGCCTGACCCCCGCAGTGTTTGTCGCTAGGCCGCAAGGCATGCGCGTGCTGAGTTTGATGCCAATCGCTCCAGGCATTCCAGCAGGGCATGGCGGACGTTTTGTTTCGCACCCCTTCTTGTCCCCCACGCTGAGGGGGGGGGGGCTGAACCCAGACTCCAACGGCTTCGGGAGCGTCTCGGCGACCCCGGAAACTACGGATTCGACGCCATTTTCGACCATTTTCGTGCAGGCCCCCCTGCGTACCCCCACCCCCGGGGGCACCAGGGGCAGTGATGTCATTCAGGGGGAACGGACCAGAACGGGCGTTCCGGATCCTAACGGGCTCCGTGGCTGGTTCCAGGTTCCCGACAAGTGCAAATCAAAAGTGAGTTCCTGTTCCTAAATCATTTGAATGACACCACTGACCAGGGGGGTCTGACTCCCGCAGTGTTTGTCGCCAGGCCGCAAGGCAGGCACGTGCCGAATTTGGTGCCAATCGCTCCAGGCGTTGCGGAGCCTATGCGGAACACACACACACACACACTAATCTGGGGAGCCCACTGTCAATCCTGCCCCCTCCCAGGACCCTATCTGCCCCTCCCTGCTCCCAGCACTGTTCACTGCTCCCAACAAGGAGCAATCCACTGACCAAGAAAGGCAGTATACTACTACTACTACTACTACTACTACTACTACTACCTGAAGGGGTACACCAGATGCCTCCCCCATTTACCTGGTGGTGCTCTAGTCCAATGGCCTTCAATCCTTTTCATTTCCATAAGTTGCTGCAACTCTAAAATTGAGGCTTTGCAACCCCATTGGAGTCCCAACCCCAAGGTTGAAGAACACGGCACTAGAGTATGTACAGTACCTATGTTGCTTCATTTTTATCTGCTGTCTTAGATAGTGTTTCTTTGTTGTTCATCAGCATTGTCCTTGGCATTCTTCCTTGGTTTTTGGGAAGGTGGAGAGGGTTGATTAAATCAATAAGTAAGCATCGCATTCTCTCTCCTTTTGTGTGCTTTTGCAGGGCATGGCAAGAAAGCCTCTCCTTGAAAGAGCTACAGCGTAGAGGGATCTGCTTGTTGAATCTGGAAGTAACTAGTCAAAGGACTGGGCTGTACGGCCGATTGCTTGTTACTTTCCAACCTAGAAAACGTGGCTTGGAAGCAGAGCTGCCATGTAATAGTTTTGGACCTGGTAAGTAAACAACTGTTACCCTCCAAAGAAGGCAAATTCAAAATCTAGCCTAGTTTTGGATATAGAAACTCTATGATTTACAAATGTTCAACTTATGAACATTGTCCTTGGTTGTTCTTTAGCTGTTTTCCTAGTGCTGAATTAGGAGTGTAAGGGAGAAGGAGAGGGATAGAATCTGGCCATGTGCTTGCACTGCTGATCCCCTCCTCTCCCTCTCCCATTCCTCCCACCCTGCCTAGAAATTCCCTGTGCCTCCCTTATCCCTCCCTGTGCCTGTTCACATCACTGCCTTACCTAGTGCAAGCAGACGGTATCTTCACTGCTGGTGAACACTCACATGCGTCAATGACTGCACTGTCAGACTCATTGTGCATGCCAGCGATATCGGCAAGCTTGACGATTTTGTGAAATGTGTGCCAGGATCATGGAGGCCTCCTCAAGGTAAAGGAATATTTGTTCCCTTACTTCGGGGCTGCATTGCAGGTGCATTATTGCTGCAAAGTTGGAAAGGATTGGGCCCTGAATCTGTTGAATTCAACTTTCAAGGCACTGAATTCTGAACTGGTATCATGCTCTGTGCTTTTTTTACCCTCATTTTAAGCCAGGGGATGTTTTGCAGCTGATTTTTTTTTTCCTTTGGGAGCTAGGAGGTGCAAGTAAGTCATGGAAGTTAGAGGCAGCTTATTTTGGAGAAGAGGAAGATTGAATTGGAAAAGTTTTTGAAGTCCTTTCATATGCTTTGGGATGCTAAATACTAGGGTACTCTATTACAGCACAATGCTATGCATGTTTATTCAGAATTAAGTTTCACTGTATTCAGTTTGGGTTACTCCCTGGTAAATATGCATAGGATTGCAGCCTTTATCATTTGCTACTTTGCATTCTGAATGTTTTATTCTGAAATGGTTTGTCTTTACTTCTGCAGGTGACATTGTGGGACTTTATGAAGCTGCTGGCCAAAGTGATCAACTTGCCACAGGAATTGTCATTCGCATAGCTCCCAAATCAATTACTGTTGCAATTGATGAGCCTCAAAGTAGCCTTTTGAGCTTGGGCCAGGAAAACTCCTACCGCCTGCTGAAACTTGCCAATGATGTCACATATAAGAGGCTTAAAAGGTAAAGCTACACAGAACAGGTCATGGGTCATTACATATTTCAGACAGTAAGCATATTTTCCTTTTAAAAGCTGTCATAACTGGGGAAGGAAAAGGTACTCTGTCCTGATTAAGCTATATCCATCCCCTGCAGGACAACAAGGAGCATGAAAGGATCACAAATGCCACATCTAGTAGCAGTCTGAAGACTAGCTATATTTGTAGTAGGGATTTTTCTTGTCCTGTCTAATGCTAATGAACTGAGAGATTGTAGAGATGAAGCAACATCCACTTTTGGAATCTTATACAGCAGATGACCCATATTTTTCTTAATATTATATAATATTAAATATATTAATAATAAAATAAGCAGTTGGACCAGGTACAATGTGAAGATGCCTCTCCATTTTATTTGGTAGTACTGGTCTCTGGATGATTGCCTGACTCCCCCAAGTTCTACAATGACTAGATGCATATGGTCCACTTTTAATGTTGTGAGTTTTGTTAAGTACAGTACTTCAAGGGCTGCAGTATATAAGTCTTGCTATCAGATATATATACTTTCGCATTTAACATAAGAAGACTGCATCATTTTAAAAAGAATGGCCTCCAGTTTGTTAGTACAGTACCATTTTGACACTGTTTTCTGAAATCTGAAGGAATTATCTTTAAGATCACCTTTTGTATTCTCTGGCAGGGCATTAAACTTGCTCAATCAGTATCGCTCTGGCCCAGCATCTGGCCTTATTGATGTCCTCTTCTGTTCTTCTGAACCAAGTGTTGCCAGTGATACAAGTAAGAACATTTTCTTTTCTTTCTGACTGAGCAATAATGGTGAAAGTTTGGAAGATGGATGTCACTGCAGCACATACTTTCCAACCATGATTTGCAGATATGTTGTACCAGCAGTACATGAGAGTCCTGGTCATCTGTGAGTCCCTTTGAGGAACAGATGTAGCTGTAGCATCTGCTTTACTGCTAGCATCTCTTCTGTCTTTCCTATCCTCTTGTACTGGCTCTTTTTTCCACAGTAGTGTCCTATTTCTGGCAAAATGTTGCCATGAATATTTACTGTTTGCATATTTATGGCCTTCATAAATCTGGAGTCTGATGGTATGGTGGTTGGTATACCGGAAGATTGTGGACATTATGAGGAGTCATTGAACTTTTGCAATTTGCCTGTCCACTTAGCAAAGCCTGGGAACTGCAGACCTACAGGCTCATGTTTTCTGTAAGAGTTATGCTGTGCCCTGCGTAAGTTATTGTATTGCATATTTTAGATAAGGCAAGGCTCAGATGGGGGAAATTATCCCTGTGACCGTACACATTTCTTTGGGTACTGGAGCTTCTGTTTTTAGTTGCTTCTCTGGGAGTAGGTATATAAGGATCAGAAATGGCCCTAACTTTCAGATTTCACCAGTGGGTGAGGACTGCACAGCCCTCCCTGGAACTTACTTTCCCTCTGCTGTTAACAGGAATCCTTGGTCAGCTGAAGGGATATTGCTGTAAGCTTGTTTTTTTCCTCCCCAAATGCATGTTCTTCACATCAATAAATCTTAGTCTTTCTACCATATATTGTGGTCTATCTTTGGCTAATCTTCAAATCTAGATAAAGCAAAGTTAGCTAAACCAACTTCTGAATTAAAGCAGATGGGTGTGTCAGAGCATTTAATATATCCTTGTTCAGAAGCCAGATTGGCCAGTAGGCTAATTGATGTCAAAAAATGAGCTGACAAGCCACATTTCCAGTACTATCAATCAATCAATCAATCAATCAATCAATCAATCAGGTACTTATATACCGCTTTTCAACACGAAGTTCACAAAGCGGTTTACAGGCAAATAGTAGTAATAATAAAGTTAAATGGCTCCCTGTCCCAAAAGGGCTCACAATCTAAAAAAAGGCAGACCGCCAGCAACAGCCACTAGAAAGACTGCGCAGGGGTGAAGAGGGACAGTTACTCTCCCCCTGCTAAATATAAGAGGAGCACTAAGCAGTACTAAGCAGCAAGAAGGTTATGTTGAGGTGGGCTAGTTGGGGGTTGATATTCTGAGCACTGCTCTTATCATTGCCACAACATTCGATTAAGGTGGGATGGTAGGATCCTGTTTCTTGTTTGTGTTAAGCTGGAATGAGAGGGAAGTAGAAAATAAGGAAACTCATTTGTGGTCACTTAGTCAACCATAGAAGAATAATAGAATACTTCCCATTAATCAAGAAACAATGGAGATGCTTGTAGGGTTGCCTAGCACTCACACACATCATTTTTCTCTCCCATTCTTTTCCCATTTAAACTTAACTGGGTTTAGCAAGAATGTTACATAGCTACCACACATTTGTTTTAAAGGGGTCACAATGGTGGCATATTCTGAAAGCAGACCTTATGTGATCAGGCACAAGTGACCCATATAAGTAGATTGGGCATATGAGGCACTGTTGGGAAAAATTCCAGGAGTGCTCCCTTCCGGCACTCCTCTGTGCTGGCTATGTTCTTCTATGGGCTACCAGTTGTTGGTACCCATTTTAGTTGATGTGCTATTCCACAGATAACAAGCTTATTAAAGACCATGAAAATATTCCCCCAGAATACTGGGAACCCAGTTGGCTTTTTGCAACTCACCTTAGATGTCCTTCAGAAGGCATATGTCAAATGTGTGGGTAAAAGGGTTCAGAAATTCATAGAGAGTACAGTAGACAATGGCAGTTACACAGGATACCTGCTACATTCAGTGCTGTGATGCACTCCACCAAGCTCCGCTTGTTCTTTGTAGCTGCTGTTCATTTTAATGTGATTTGTATGAGTACAGTGTCTGCAACAGTTCCCCATTTCCAATTTCAAACTGTCTTGTGTTGGTTGGCTAATTCTGCCCTCTCATGCATGTCATTTGTGCCTGCTCATATGGGGGCTGCTTTCAGAATATGCCATCATTTATTATACAATATGACAAGTTTAAGTTACAGTTATGTATTATAGGAGCTTTCTTACTGTATGGACTAAATAAATATTAATTAATAAATAACTTCTAGTCTAATTCTAAGTCTAACCCTTGCTAACTAGACAAAGAGGTGTTTTTCAAAGTGGTGTCCTCCCATATTTAACAGGAGAAGAGCAACTGTCCCTCTTCATCCTAGCATGGCATCTTTTCCAGTGGCTGTTGCTGCTGTCTCTTCGGTATTTTTTTTTTTTTTTTTAGATTCTGAGCCCGTTGGGAACAGGGAACTATTTATTGATTAATTTTACTATGTAAACTGCGAACTACTCCTGTTGAAAAGTGGGGCACAAATATTCTTAATAATAATAATTCAGTCACTAGAAAAAATTGTCACATGTTTTCTTATAAAAGCTATGCAGGTATTTGCCAGAAGCTTTATTAACAAGTGTGTCTGAGAGCCTTTCAGGAAAAGTATATGGTAGAGCCCTTCTGGGACTGTACTGTTTGCAATACAGGGATAGGATCACATTTTAATATTCCTCTGCTAAAAAACTACCTGCACACAGAAGACTAGCTCATCAAGGAGAAAGTTAGGCTTGAACCTGTGTATACTGTATAATGATAGCTGGAAACCACCAGAGGTCAGCATTCTCCTGTGAGCAGCGTATAACCATGCTGTTACTGCTCTTATTTTTATTCCCATATTTTCCTGAGATGTACGTCTTCAATTCTGTGTTTTATGTGAAGGAGTGATTTGCATAGCTATGCAGCAAATGGAAAAGTTCTGGCACTGTCAGGTTGATTTGACAGCAAGATCTGAGAAGCTTGTCACATGGATCTTGCTGCATATTTCAGAGTAACTTGAGATGTGGTGAGCCTTGAACCTGATGCTAGTTCCCTGTTCCCTGTGCCACCATGGCAGCTGATCACAGGAGAAACCAGCCAAAAACATCAGAACTGGCAGGTGGCCATGGCCATGGAGCCTATAAAAATTGGGTCAGTTCAGATATAGCCTTCCTGATCTTCCAAATGAGACATTGTGTCCCCTCTGCACACCCAGATTCAATTAATTACTTCCTGCTACAGGCAAGCCATAAAATCTGAACCAGTAAACTACAGTTTGTCCTTGCCCATCCAAAAAGAAGTGAAAACCAAATTTAGGTAGCAGTCCTATACACACGCATAGGATTGCGCTGTAAATTAGCTTAGAATGGAGCTGCTTGTACAGCTTCACCTCTAACACTGGGTGTATTTGTAATCCCACATGTTGGGTAATCCAGTCAGTGGTCCTTTGACAGCTGTCAGTTGAGAATCAATCAGCTGAGGTTCCACCTCTTATTTGCCTGCTTTTGTGTGTGTGCATGTTCCTTTGCTGCATCTGATGAACAGATCTGACTTGCCTCCTATTTCATCTTGTGACAACTTTAGGTTCAGTCTAAAGCAGTAGTGACAAGTGGAGACAACATTCATGAAGCAGAAAAATGATAGTGTATAGTTTAGTCACAATTCTTTGTTTTCTTGCCTTTTTTTAAAATGCTGAAGGGCAGTAACATTTTATTATATATGTGGAAGAAATGAGACCTGGAATCCTGTTCAATGGTAAACACAGAATTAGTAATTTTTTTTAAATGTGACAGCTGTAAAAAGTTAGAAATGAATTTTTGGAGTTCTTGTCAGGTTTTTATTACATATATTTACAAATTAAAGTTGATGCTATGTGCAGAATAAAAGATTAGATTAGATAACTTTATTGGCCAAGTATGTAAACCATACCTGGAATTTGATACGGCTACCGGTACATACATACAATACTACACATACATAATAAACAATAAATACACAAAACAAATAAGAGCATTATTCAGAATAAAACACTGCCTCAAACTCCAAGTCACCTCAGCCTAATTACAAATTCAACAGTTTAATGGCACAGGGGAAAAAACTATTTTTGTGCCGAAATGTTTTGGTGTACGGAGTCCTATATCGACGACTAGAAGGAAGAAGGTCGAACAAATTATGACCAGGGTGTAAGGACCTGCAGCAATATTCACTGCTCGCTTTTTAACCCGAGCAGTATACAAGTCCTCTATTGAGGGCAGGCCAGTTCTAATTATTTTTTCAGCAGTTCTAACAGTCCTCTGGAGCCGTTACTTATCCAGTTTGGTTGCCGAACTGAACCAAACAGTTATGGAATTACAGAGGACAGATTCAATAATACCTCTGTAAAATTGGACAAGCAGCTCTCGAGGCAAGTTAAATTTCCTAAGTTGACGCAGGAAATACAATCTCTGGTGAGCTTTTTTGATAATACAACTGATATTAGTTGACCATTTGAGATCCGGGAGAGTACAGAACCCAAAAACTTGAACGACTCCACCTGAGTCCAGCTGAGCACTACATTGTTACTGCTGCACCACGAAACAAGTTGCTCAACTTCCCAACTGTATGCAGACTCATCACCGTCCTTATAAGACCTCTCTTTAGAAAAGTAAGCAATTTTAAACAGTGATAAATAGTGACAACTGCTGGGTTAACATCAACCTGCCTCTGTAACTTCTTATTTTTTATTAAGTTTTGCTTTCAAAACCACGAAGAACAGTTCTGAGTAATTCCAAATTTCTTTTTAGACTTTTAAACATCAACTTGTCCCCTAACTTTATTGTTTTACATACTCAGTGAAACTATCAGAGCTAATAAGGCACAAAATTGTAGACTTGTAGAAAACCGTGTTGACAACCCTGTTGTTAGACAATCTGACAAAACAGACTTGAAATCAGTAATTATCCTTCTTATTATTGAGAATATTTGTATTCTGCTTGTCACCAAAATGTTCCCAAATCAGTTTGTATTGCAAGGAAAATGGTAGGAAAAAACTGTCTCTCTCAAAGGGGCTTATGATCCAAAAATAGATGCAAGGGGACAGAGACATAAGTAGGGTGGAGCCAGAGGGGCACTAGCCCCGGGGAGCTATGGCAAGAGGGGGGGGGGCATGTGACTGCCCCTCAGTCTCCACTCTAGCTACAGAGAAGGCACTGTTAGCTTTGCGCTCAAAGGGGAGCTTCCACAGGAGAAGGAATAGGGGGCTCAGAGTTGCCTCCTCTGGAGAGGAAGTAGTGTCACTATATCATGTGACATCATGATGTCACTGCCCCAGGCACCAGGGCTGTTAGTTATGCCTCTGCAAGGGGGGGGCATTAACAAATAGCTGCTGGTAAACACATTATGTTGGGAAAAACAGGGGGGATTGTTTCCCCCCCCCCACACACACACAGCTAAATATGAGAGAAGCACAACTTTTTAAAGGTACCTCTTTGTCCAGTTAACTGGGGTACCAGTTCCCAGTTATAGCAAAGATGCAGAATGGGTTTGGAGATTGAGTTCTTCTCTTGCCATTTGGAATGCAATGTTTCTTGGCAGTTTGGTTTAGCAAAGGTGACAGTACTGCCCTTTTCTGTCCTCTGGCTCCCTGCAGATTCAGAGGAATTAAATTGTCCATTCAGTGTCTTTTGCCAGCCTGAAATTAAAACGCCTGTTCAGAGTAGCATTTGCCAAACAACAAGCAATGACTCCCACTTACCAACTGTTCCTCTTTCGTAAAACCCACTTCTTATTTTTCAGTTGATTTCCTCTGGACCATGGGCGCCAAATGTTACACTGCTTGTCACGGCAACACTGATATTAAACAAGCAGTGGAATAAAGACCCAAACCATAATTTCCCTCCTTGTCTTGTGCAGTTGAAAGGGTACAGTCAGAGTACTAGTAGTGACAAAGAAAGTTAAGGATGTGAACTCCTGAAATACTTACCCACTCAAAGGTGAAAGCATGTAACACTTTTAGGGCAAGGTGCAACCCTCACTGCACTTTCCAAGGGGCAAGGATAGGAGAACTAGTTTATAACTCTGAAGAAAAGAGGGGCTGTGCTAATAGGCTGGTCCCTCTGCAATGGCATCACTCAAAAAAGCTCTGTACCACCAGTCCCCATTTTAAAAATTGGATGAATGAGAGAAATTTATGGAATACTGTAATTTTTTAAAGCAAACTCTCCAAAGCATTAAGAGCAAGACAGCTGAACCACTCTTCTGTTTGTTGTTATGTGTCTAAAATATAACTCACAAAATTCCAAAGTACATGTAAAACACCCCGTTATTTTCCTTCTGTATTTGAGTTTTATTCTCCTCCTGCAGTAATTTGAGGGCTAATTCTAGTTAGTCCCTGCTGCTATATGTGCAAAATGCTGGAGATGAGCAAAGATGGATGAGTACAAAGAGGAGGTAACTTAAGTAGTGGCCTTTTGGCTGCCTTCAGCATCCTCATCCTCCCCTGGTGGCCCTATGAAACCCTCCAGGGGAGGAAGATGCAGCAGTGTTTTGCCTCTTAGCAGAAAAGAGGGTTTCTAAAAATGGTATTTTCAGTAGTTAGGCAATACTGCAAAAGCACCATCTCTTTAAAATGCCACATGGATAACATTCTTTGCCAGCATAGATTCCAGTACTGGTACAGAATGTCTCTGAAATTCATCGCTTGAAGACTGAGTAATTTGCTGCTAAACAGGGTCAGTCTTAAAGCCATGAGTCAAAAGGGGCTCATGCTGGGGATTTTGACTCCTCAGGGTTAACCAAGCTGTTTGTTGCAAAGGTTATCCTTCCTATCTGATCTGCTTGCAAAGATAGCATACTATTTGTATAGTTGTGCTTGCTTGCTTGTACAAATGTTCCTTGCAGGACTGAGATGTCCACAAACACTCCTCCTGCTGTTTCTTACAGAGCTGTTGAAGTTCTACAATGAATCACTGGATGCCTCTCAGAAGGAGGCAGTTTGCTTCTCCTTGGCACAGAAAGAGCTTGCTGTCATCCATGGACCACCTGGAACAGGCAAAACGACAACTGTGGTGGAGATAATCCTGCAAGCTGTGCAGCAGGGCCTGAAAGTGAGTGAGTGGGTATGAATTCTAATGGGTTGCGTGACTCCAATCAAACTGATTGTCTCTCTGACCCTGTATTCTCCGTCTGGTCTGACAGCAGCTCTCAAAGAGTCCCAAGCAAGAAGAGGCCATTACTGGAAAGAATGGGGAATAGGATATACCTTTGTGGTAGAGCTAATGCTTTGTGTGTAGGTGGTCTTGGATTTAATTCCTGGTATCACAGATTAAAGCATTTGAGGTGGTAGGGCTGGAAAGACTACCCCCTCCCAACACCTGAGTTCCTGAAATCTGCCACCAGCCACTACCTGGTTTGATTCAGTGTATCTTTGTGTGTTCATATGGGCCAGTGTTGTCCCATCTATCAAAGCTCCTGCAACTAGAGCCAATGGGGACTGAAGTGTGTGAACAAGTAAAGTGTGTGCTCTGTCATGGAGGTCCAAGCTCTCCTTACACAACAGATTTGAGCTATCAAAATCTCCACTGATAAGTATCTTGGGTTTTTTTTCTTTTTGCTCCTTGATTAGACATCTGTAAGGATGAGCAATTTTACCACGGCTGTAATTTCATCCCAACCCAACTGTAGTTGCTTTATATCTGGATGCCAATGGAACTTGCTTTCAATCCAAGGGACCAATCCAGTCTACAAATGAGAGAATGGTCAGTGCACAAGACAGTTTTGGAGACAAAATATAAGAAAGGCAGTTTACAGCCTTTCTTATATTTTGTCTCCAAAACTGTCTTGTGCACTGACCATTCTCTTGTTCCCATATGCAGTAAAAGTTATATCTGGTGTCTCCAGTACGAAAGGGATGCTGGATATCATAATTTTCCAGATACTAGAACATTATACCTAACCTCATGGATAACCCTCACCCACCCCCTATAAAAGCCTCACTGTGATAACACTAAACAAAGTTACTCATCACCACACCCTTCTGTTGTTTTTTTTTTTTTCAATTTGTCTTGCTTGTCCCTGAGAAAGGCGCACAGGCATTCTGAAAACTTGTGGCCACGTGTAATTTCTATTGTGTGTGCTGATTAATGGAATAGTGAAATGTATTGGACCTTTTAGCCAATTTCAGGTTAATAGAGATGATTCTGGATCACCAAGTGCCAGATATTGCAACTTTTACCATGTATAGTTTGGCAAATTACTCTAGATAAATTGTGAGACTTCTATGGAATAAGAGATTGAGGGCCTAACCCTATCCAAATTTTGGTGCCAATGCAGCTGCAAAGCATTCCTGAGCTAAGTGAACAAACGTTCTCTTTCCTTGAGGAGGCCCCCATGACTCCCCGTCACCACCACAGGATGCAGCACACACCTCATTGATATGGCTAAATCAGGGCTGAAAAACTGGATAGGATTTGGCCCTGAGGCACAGCTATCTGAGGCCCAGCTGATATTTCACCCCATTTTTCAACCTTTCTGAAACATCTTAACCACTGTTAAGTTTTTTCCTCTATTTTATGTTATTTTGTATTTTTGTCTGAAGCAAAACTGGGAGAACTCTGTACTCTTTTTGAAGAGGAGTGCCTGATGAGGAATCCATTCCATTCACTACTCTGAAGTCCAAGGAAGCTCTGCAGTGCTTAGGGTTGCTAGATTTTCTGAGGTTTAGATGGGGGACAGAGCCTGAGTGCTAAGGGCTGACAGCTGTCACATTAGAGTCTGCTGGGATAGATGTAGAGCCTAGCAGTACCACCTGTGCCTAGTGCCTCAAGTGAAGCCTGGGTAGTGCAAACACTGAAGCTGAGAAGGAAATGGACTGTTCTTTTGATGCTAGCCTTTCCTTCCCCCCAAGACTCTGAGAAGAAAGTGAAAACTCTGAAATGTTGCATCAAACTCTGCGATTTGGCAGCCCTAGCAGGGCTTGTGCTGTGACTCAAGAAGAATTTGAGACAAACATTTTAAAACGCTGCTCTTCCCTTGGCAGCTGGCCCTCTTTCCCTGTTCCTGGCACAGACTGGCTGTTTCTTTAGACTCTCTTAATCTAAGCTTTAGCCATTTCAGTGAAATCAATTAGCTGTTTTTAATTTTGTTTCTCTTCAAGGTCCTATGCTGTGCTCCATCTAACATTGCAGTGGACAACTTGGTAGAAAGACTCTCTGGTCGCCATGAGCAAATACTGCGCCTCGGTCATCCAGCTCGTCTCCTGGATTCCATCCAGCACCATTCCCTTGACGCAGTCTTGGCACGGGGGGATAATGCCCAGATTGTGGCAGAAATCAGGAAGGATATTGACCAAGCATTTGTATGTTTTCTGTTCTTTTTTCCATAGTCTATGTTTTTTTTTAAATAGATAAGTGTACTGTAGACTTATTCTGCAGACTGTTGCCAGTATGAGTGGATGTCTAGAAGACTGAGTAGCTGTGGTTGCACTTAAGAGTTCAGAATCATTCAAGTTGTGTAGAGTATGCTCTCTCTCTCTCTCTCTCTCTCTCTCTCTCTCTCTCTCTCTCTGTGTGTGTGTGTGTGTGTGTGTGTGTGTGTAAAATCTCCAATCATCTAGTCGTCATCATTTCTATAGGGAATTATCAACCATGCTGGGTTGAAAGGTCAATACCAGAAAGTGACTCTGTAGGGCTCCAAATAATGGTGGAGCAGGGGGTCTTGTCTGTATGCTACCTTTACCCTTCGTATGCTACCTTTACTCTTCTTGACCATTTTACCATCCCAGTATACTGCCCTCCTGCACAGCTTCAGTGCCTGGAAAAATGTTGTACAAAATTGTTTCATTTACATCAGTGTTATTCAAATTGTGGCTCGGGAACCACTTGGTGGGTCGCAACCTGATTGGGTCATGGAAAGCTGGGAGCAGCCATCGTGGAAATTGCAGGCCTTACTCTTGCTATAGTCCTTTTGTGAATGTTAACAGTTTGAATTTTCAAGTGAGAGTTTTTTTAAATTTTCTTTTGAGTTCAGTGTGTTTACATAATATTTTGTCCTAATCTTGCTTTCTGTCAGGGATGCTTCATGGTTGTACAATTGCTGCAGTCCAAGAATGCCAATTTGCATTTCAGGAGTGTCATTTTATTATGGTACAATGATAGCACTTCCTGTTTGATGATGTCACTTCCTGCCACAACATCACCTCCAGGTTAATGACATCACTTCTGGTGGGTCCCAATACGAGTGCCATTCTCAAAAGTGGGTCCTAGTCTAAAAGATTTGAAGATTTTGTTGTTGTTTTGTCGCTAAGTCATATCCGACTCTTCGCGACCCCATGGACCACAGCATGCCAGGCCTCCCTGTCCTCCACTAGCTTCCTGAGTTTGCCCAACTTCATGTTCATTGCTTCGGTGATACTATCTAACCATCTCATCCTCTGCTGCCCCCTTCTCCTTTTGCCATCAATCTTTCCCAGTATGAGGGTCTTTTCTAAAAAGTCTTCTCATGAGGTGGCCAAAGTATTTGAGCTTCGGCTTCAGGATTTGTCCTTCCAGGGAGCACTCAGGCTTGACTTCCTGTAGGATGGACCGACTGACTCTCAAGAGTCTTCTCCAACACCATAATTCGAAGGCATCTATTCTTTGGAGCTCTGGCTTCCTTATGGTCCAGCTCTCACAGCCATACATGACTACTGGGGAAAACCATCGCTTTGACTATGCAAACCTTTGTTGGCAGGGTGATGTCTCAGCTTTTTATTAAGTTGTCTAGGTTCGCTATAGCTTTCCTCCAAAGAAGTAAACGTCTTTTAATTTCATGGCTACAATCACCATCTGCGGTGATCTTGGAGCCTAGGAAAATAAAGTCTGTCACTGCTTCCATTTCTTCCTCTTCTATTTGCCAGGAAGTGATGGGAGTGGTCGCCATAATCTTAGTTTTTTTTAATGTTGAGCTTCAAGCCCATTTTTGCACTTTCCTCTTTCACCCTCATCAGAAGGTTCTTTAGGTCTTCCTCACTTTCTGCTATTAGAGTAGTATTGTCTGCATATCTGAGGTTGTTGATATTGCTCCCAGCAATCTTGATTCCAGCTTGTGAATCATCCAGCCCAGCCTTTCTCATGATGCACTCTGCATATAAGTTAAATAAGCAGGGTGACTGTATACAGCCTTGTTGTACTCCTTTCCCAATTTGAAACCAGTCGGTTGTTCCATGTCCAGGGAATGATGGCAATTTGATCTCTAGTTGCTCTGCCTCTTCGGAAACCAACTTGTACTTCTGATAGTTCTTGAGCCACATACTGCTGAAGCCTAGCTTGTAGGATTTTGAGCATAACCTTGCTAGCATGTGAAATGAGTGCAATGGTGCGGTAGTTCGAACTAGCTTTGGCATTGCCCTTCTTTGGGATTGGAAACTGATCTTTTCCAGTCTTGTGGCCACTGCTAGGTTTTCCAAATTTACTGGCATATGGAGTGCAGCACTTTGACAGCATCATCTTTAAAGATTTTGAGTAACTCAGCTAGAATGCTGTCACCTCCACTAGCTTTACATAATTCTAATTACTAGATGTAGTGGTCCTCTGCATAACTTGGAGAAGTATTTTTTTGTGTGCAGCGGCCAAGACTATGGGATTGAGAGTCTACACTCTCCTCCCCATTCAGAATTTCTTCCCTTTTTGAACTTGCTTTGTGCATTTTTCGAATTGGAATTGGTCTTTACACATTTCAGAATCCTAAGTCATAGCCATTGTGCTAAGACAGCCAATCTGCTTTTTGCATTATCTCATCACAGCAACAATCCTTGGATGTCTCCTGTCATTGCTCTTCTCCATCCCTTACAGAAGGTTTACCTTCCTCTCTTCAACCCAAGCTTCTCCTTTCCTAGATGCTTGTCCAGAGTCTTACTTCTCTATGTTTTTTTTTTCTCCTTTCATCCAGATTTGAAGTTGGAAATATAAGCCTCTCAATCACTCCATTGAGCTGATGCTTTTAATTCTCTTTTCATCACTTTCCTGAACAGACCATTGACCACAGCCCAGTGGAATTTTCTGCTCTCTGTTTGTGATCTCTGGAATTGTTCTAGATCAATGAAGCCACCAACAACTGAGGACCATGTCACACATAGCCTAGGAACAAATTTGGGTTTGCCACATGAACTTAATATGCACATATACACATCCTGTAATAGGATGCTCTTCCTTGGAATCTCCTTTGGTTAGTGGTAGCTCCAGGGCCTGCTTTTGCGCCTGAAGTTTAGGTCAAGGCTGAGTCACTTGCTGAACAGAGATATAGTGTATAGTTGGCAGAACAAGGCAGAAATTGCTACTGAAGTAAATACTGGTTGCATTGGGGTAGTGCTGGATGAATTGTGCCCACTTCTTTCATTCCTCCTGATTTCCCCCAAATAGCAACATTTACGTTCTATCTCACATTACGGCTTAAAATGGAAGGAAGAAAATTTGCTAAATAATTAAGTAATTGAATTTGTTGCACATTTTCTCTTGCCCCTTAGCTTTCCTGACAAAATCAGTAAGCAAAGTATTGGAGCTTGCTGTCATCCTCTTTATTTAATTTCCTTTTTAAACTTAATTTAAAACGTGGCACAAATTTAATTGGTATAATACATTTTAATACAGATGATTACATTTCTCTCCCAATGACATTGGACAAGATGGCTTCATAATTGCATTAAATGTACTGTGCTGGGAAGTAGTTGGTTATCACAAGAAGCACACCTGCACTGGGTTGCAGAACAGATTGCACACTGTTCTGCCTGCCCTGCTCTTGCCTAAACCCTTGCTTCATTAAGATCTCCAGCAGCATTGTCACTATAATCTATTATTAAAATAACACATGTAATTTGCAAAGTGCTTCGCAATTTTTGCTATAAATTTTACTAATTTTCGTGGGTCTGCATGATATTCCTTTCTTGAACTGAGGTTTTGCAACCTGTGCAATTTAGACAAAGCTTCCACAGCATAACATTGTAGTGATGGCATCCAAAAAAAATTGACAGAGAAATATGGAAGGCTTTCCTTTGTCTTGCTTTACTGCCTGTTTACATCTGGGAAGGTGGGACTTCAGATGTCAGAATTAAGTCGTTATATTAATAACTTGTCAGAGATTTCTTGGTATTGAAGAGTGTCACACTGTCCAGCTTGCTTACTACATAACAGGTTATGTAGGGCTGTAAGTGCATTGTTTTGTAGATAATATGTAGAGCTAGAAAGTGCAGTTCTAGCCAGCTGAAAGGCCCGCACCAGTCCCTTGTGCAAAACTCCGGCTATTGCAAAAGCGCCATAAAGTGTGTTTGTGCCATTTCAGAATGAGATTTTAGAATGAGAATGTCTGGACATGTGCTGGCCTTGCGAAGCTGGCGCGCGTGCCCAGAGGCCCAAAGGTAAGGCCGGCCTTGCACAGCAAGGGAAGGGCTGAACGGGGCAGAGAGAGGGTGGAGGCAGGCTCTGGGCCAGAACCTAACCTCCATTCCCAGCTTGGGCGGCCCTGATTCAGTTGCTCAGAGTTACACTGCTGATTTTGGTGGCGCATCAGGGCCACTGCATGCCACCTGGGGGAAGGGGATTATTTTCCCCTTTCCCTAGGTAGCACAGCAGCACATCCAAGCCCTGGGCTGGATATGGAGCAGATGTATCAGTCTACCTGTTCCAGCCCAGGGTTTGGATTGTGCTCTAAGAGGTATAAGTGTGTTGTTCTTCAAGCACATGCAGAAGTTGCACTGCATTTTAATTAGTGTTTTGTAGCTCAAGAGATTAGCGACAAAGATTCTTTCAGACATACATGTAGGATAGTATCTTCCCATGAACCTACTCTAAAAGCCTTGTCTGCATATTGTAACAATTTAATGAAATTGAATAGGATTCCCATTTAGATTAAAAGGGTTTTTTTCTGTCTTTCTCATTAAGTGGTGTTATGGTGGCAGTGGGGTCAAGGCGGAATAATTGGGGATAATGCCAGAAAATACATGGTTCATTCATAATACATTTTGAAAAAAAACCTTTCAATTAACTTCACTATGGCCTAGATATGGTTCTCTTTCTCATGTTGACATATCTGTCAATAGGGCTGAGCACCTAAAAAATCTTGAGGCTGTCTTTGTTGTATATTGTATTACTATGGGAGAGATTGGGTTGCTTAAACTATTACTATGTATTATGCGCAATGATGTACTGGGTTTTAAGTTGTGCTTTATTTTGGTCTCTTTGGGGTTTTTCGTTTTGGCACAGGCAAAAAACCAGAAAGACCCAAGACAAAGGGGAGAGAAGCCATTTCCTAAATGAGATTAAGACACTGAGAAAAGAGCTGAAGCAGCGAGAGGAAATGGCCATGACTGAAATCCTGACACAAGCTAATGTTGTCCTTGCAACAAACACAGGTTAGAGGAATGTTTCAATTTTTGTCTTATGGATAGCCAAATCAAATTATTAGCAGTTACAGATTTAGGTTGCTCCACACTCTGTTGCCTTATTCTTCATCGGGAACTCCAAAGATAATGCAACACATTGCTGAATTGATTCTTAGCCCCATATCTGTAACAGTACCAGCAGTCACAAGAATTGTGTTTAGCTACCTAGTGTGCCTTTTCTGCCTGATTGTGCAGTTCTGCTCCCTTCTTGTTTACTTGTGTAGCTGATTGCTTCTGCTTAGCCTACACAACTTTACCATTCACAATTTACAAAACCGCTGCTCACTTATGTATAACCACCTAATGGAAGGGAGGGGGTTAGGCATTATTTCATGAACAAATCAAGCTTCTGAAATGACTTGTATGGTTTTAAGTACATACTTATTTAATGTATTGGATTAAAGCCAGACAAAACTGCTGCTGTTTGCATTGGGGGAGTAGTTAGTAGATCCCCAAAGTATACTCACCAGTGAAACTTGCAAATAAACATGTAGGAAGGTTATTTATGAACTCAACACCACAACCATACTAAAATCAATGTTATGGAAAATTATATTTTCCTTTCTAGCTGAAAGGCCGAAACAGTGTCTTAAATCACATCTTTAAGGTTTTGGACAAACAGAATAGCTCAAATTATTATTTAGACCATCTATTATTATGTAATAGATTTCTCATCTGCAGCCCAGGCCTTGTTGATTTACAAGGATTCCTTCCTCATTTTAAGATCTGCTTACAGGGAAGGCATCGGTCTGAGGACTGCTTTCCCCTGGTACATTAAACAGTCCTCTGTCCTGTTAGTTCCCATGCTTATTGATCTGCTGAAGGGAACTGTTCGTTTGCCAGGATGACTCTTATTATTTACACACCATTTTTCAACCACAACAAACCCTGAATGTAAAATAGGTAAGGGCCTCTGAGGTCCAGAGCCAACAATTTTCTTGGTTAGTGTACAGTAGATGCAATTATCTACTGTACACTAGATACAGTAGATAAAAGAGGGGGGCAGGTAGGGATAGCTGTTAGAGGGCCTTGCCTCTGTGAGAGAGAGGCAGAGATCTGCAGCAGCCCAAACCTCGGTGTGAGGGGGGTAAGGGTTGCTGCAGTGGGGTCGGTGTGTGTGTGTGTGTGTGAGAGTGAGTGAGTGTCTGTGTTTTTGTTTTTAGATTGTGTGTGCTGTTGTAGTTTGGCTGAAGGTCGTCCCTGCCGAAATATGTGCTTGACACCACGAGGGAGCTCAGGGGAGGGGAGGGGGGCCACCATCAGCAGAGTTACAGGTTACGGAAGGTATGGCAGTGGGGTTTGGGCCAGACGTTACAGAAGAAGGAGGGTCAGTCGTAGACAGACAGTCCCTCTTTCTTGCCCTTCTCTCATCCCTCTGACCCTGGGCACTCTTGGCAACAGTCCCCCAAGTCTGAAGCTGCTGCTTCTGAATGCCAGGTCGGTTAATAATAAGATCTGTTAATCCAGGACTTAATCCTGGAGGAGAAGGCCGACCTGGTATGTATCATGGAGACCTGGCTGGATGAGCTGGGAGGGGTTAATCTTTCCCAGATTTGTCCACCAGGTTTCCAGGTACTGCAGCAGCCACGACTACAGGGGCGGGGAGGTGGGGTTGCAATGGTCTATCGGGATTCCATCCATCTCACCAGATACTCTGTTCAGCGGTCCACCGGGTTTGAGTGCCTTCGTGTTGTGTTGGAGGGGCGAGACAGAATAGGGATTCTGTTGGTGTACCGCCCGCCTTGCTGCCCAGCAGTCTCCCTGCCTGAGCTGACGGAGTTGGTCTCGAGCGTGGTGTTGGAGTCCCCCCGCCTTTTGGTGTTGGGGGACTTCAATGTCCATGCAGAGGCCCCGGGAACAGCTGCGGCTCAGGATTTCATGGCCTCCATGGCAACCATGGGTCTGTCTCAAAGAATATCTGCCCCAACACATGATGCGGGACACACACTGGACCTGGTGTTTACTGCGGGGCAGGTTGATGGGGATCTGGAGGTGGAGGAGATTAAGATCACTCCTTTGTCATGGACAGATAACTTTCTGGTGGGATTTAGGCTTATTGCAGCCTCCTACCTCTGCAATGGCGGGGGATCGCACTCTATGATCCGCCCTCGGAGGCTGATGGATCCAAATGGATTCCTGAGGGCTCTGGGGGATTTTCCTGTTGCCAGAGTTGGAGACCCACCCGGCGCCCTGGTCGACCTCTGCAATACGGAGATGGCCAGGGCCCTGGATGAGATCGCTCCCGAGCTTCCCCTGCCCAGTCGCAGAATCAGAGCGGCTCCTTGGTTCTCTGAGGAGCTGCGAATGATGAAGCGGCAGGGAAGGCGTCTAGAGCGTCAGTGGCGAAAGACTTGTGCCGAATCTGACCGTACACAGGCTAGGGCCCAGTTAAGATCGTATTCTAGGGCGGTGGTGGCAGCTAAGAGGGCTTACCTCTCTGCCACCATCGCATCTGCAGAGAACCGTCCGGCTGAGCTTTTTCGTGTGGTCCGTAGTCTGCTACATCTGCCCCCCCCACTAGAGGTGAGGATCACACGGAGGCTCGCTGTAACGAGTTTGCGAAACACTTTGCAGTGAAGGTCGATCAGATTCGGCATGACTTGGACGCCGCTGTGGGCATTTCTAGTGATGTCCCTGGGGAACCTGTCTATCCTACGATTTGGGATTCTTTTCAGCTTGTAGAACCTGAGGATGTGGACAGGATTCTCTAGAGTGTGAGACCTGCTGCTTTCCCGCTCGATCCTTGCCCAGCATGGCTAATTAGAGCTGCCCGGGAAGGGCTGGCCGAGTGGACAGGGAGGGTGGTGAATTCATCTCTGAGGGAGGGGGTGCTGCCGCCTGCTTTGAAGCAGGCGATAGTTCGCCCCCTCCTGAAGAAACCCTCCCTGGATCCCACTAATTTAAACAACTTTCGGCCAGTCTCAAATATCCCATTTCTGGGCAAGGTGATTGAGCGGGTGGTGGCATCACAGCTGCAGAGCGTACTGGAGGAAACGGATTATCTGGACCCATTCCAATCTGGCTTCAGGCCAGGGTTCGGGACGGAGACTGCCTTGGTCGCCTTGGTGGATGACCTACACCGCAGAATGGACAGGGGGAGTGCGTCCCTGTTAGTCCTGCTGGACCTCTTAGCGGCTTTCAACACCATCGACCATGGTGTCCTTCTGGGTCGGCTGGCCGGGTTGGGGCTTGGAGGCACTGTTTTGCAGTGGTTCCGCTCCTTCCTGGCTGACAGATCCCAGAAGGTGGTGCCGGGGGATGCTTGTTCGGCACCCCAACCTCTTAAGTTTGGGGTGCCGCAAGGGTCTATCTTGTCCCCCATGCTATTTAACATCTACATGAAGCCGCTGGGAGAGGTCATCTGGGGGTTTGGGGTGGGGTGCCATCAATATGCTGATGACACCCAACTTTATCTCTCCTTTCCCCCTGATTCTGAGGAGGCAGTTGAGGTCCTGAATTGTTGTCTGGAAGCAGTTGGGGGCTGGATGTGGGCGAACAAGCTGAAATTAAATCCGGGTAAGACAGAGGTGCTCTTGGTCCGGAAATCCACAGCTCGGGTATTGGATTATCGCCCTGCTCTGAATGGGGTTGCACTCCCTCTGAAGGAGCAGGTTCGCAGCTTGGGGATTCTCCTGGATTCACAGCTGCACCTGGAGTCTCAGGTGTCGGCACTGCCCAGGGGAGCCTTTGCTCAGCTTCGGCTGATCCGCCAGCTGCGACCGTACCTGAGCTGTGCGGACCTGGCCACAGTGACCCATGCCCTAGTGACATCTAGATTAGACTATTGCAATGCGCTCTACGTGGGGCTGCCTTTGAAGATGGTGCGGAAATTACAACTAGTACAGAACGCGGCTGCTCAGGTGGTTGCTGGGGCACGTCAGTTTGACTCTGTCGAGCCATTGCTTCGGCGACTACACTGGCTGCTGGTTCTGTTCCGGGCCAAATTCAAAGTGCTGGTTTTGACCTTTAAAGCCCTTTACGGCTCAGGTCCGGGGTATTTGAGGGACCGCCTCCTCCCATATAATCCTACCCATGCTCTGAGGTCATCCGGGGGGGGCCCTTTTGACTGTGCCGCCACCAGGAGAGGTGAGAGGGGTGGCGGCCAGGAATAGGGCCTTCTCGGTGGTGGCACCCCAACTTTGGAATACCCTCCCCTTAGAGTTAAGAACTGCTCCCTCTTTGGCGGTATTTCAGCAGGGGCTGAAGACCTTTTTGTTTCAGCAAGCTTTTAGTTGCTGACAGGCTGGCTGGTTTTTGCATTCTTTTATATTTTTGTACTTTTTATGATCCATGGGATGTCTGTTATACTTTTATATTGTATTTTTATATTGTTTTTAATTACTGTTTTATTATGATGTATTTTATTGTGTTTTAATTTTGTTTTTGTAATGCCGCCTTGAGTGCCTTCGGGCGGAAAGGCGGGGTAGAAATTTAATAAATAATAATAAATAATTATTATTATTCTGGCTAATGTCCTAGTTAATAAACTTAAACATCTCCTTCCCACACCTTTGCCCTAAGACCAGCCGCGGCATGCAGCCGCAACGCTGGGCGGGAGGAACAGGTGAGCGGCAGCGGGGGCGGGGAAGATGGCGAAACGGACCAGAACACAACGGGCGGGCTGCCGCTCATCCGTTCCTCCCGCCCAGTGTTCCAGCTGCATGACGCCGCTGCCTAAGACTAATAAAGATGGTTTGATACCAAAGCAGTGGCTCTTAACACATCTGTACTTTTTGTGGATCTTATTATTATGACTACTCATTCGGATGATTCACCAGTAACGCCTTCCCTCAGGTCTGGCCTTTGAGTGGCAAATTTGGGTCCTGCTCCTGGAGGGGGCCCACACTGGGGGAGAGAGCGGGAGCTCCTGTAGCTACAACAGGCACCTTGGTCTATACAGCTGATGCTCCAGCATGGAATCCTCCATGCCGAGGTACTGCAAGGAGAGTGTGACGAATGGAACATTGCCACTGAACAGCCCTCCCGCCCACTGCTGGGTCCAGTTGCTGTGAAGTTGGGGTCCCCGGAAGTAGTTGGCCATGACACCACTGCCAATCTCTCACCACTGCTGCTTATCCTGGTGTGGTGGCGGTGGAGGCCCCCAGAAAAGATTGGCCTGCATAAGGGACACTGTAAAGTATGTTTGGACCACTCTCGGAGTCAGAGGGGCCAGCACACAGATGTGCGCCATCTTCCCTGACTCTGAGTGTTGCCTAAACGTGCTTTACGGTGGCCCTTGTGCCAGCCAAACTTTGCTGGCCTAACTATGCTAGCCTAATTCCAGGTTAGGATTGTGCTCTTAGATAGATACCTTTTTCAATAGTAAGGGACAGATGTGCCATCTGTAGCTGTAGGGTTGAAGCAGTAGCTCAATGAAAGAGCACGTGCTCCCGTACATAGAAGGTCCCAGCTTCAATCTCTGGCATCTTTGTGCCCTTTGCTTAGAAAATGCCTTCCTGATCCCCTGGGAAGCTTCAACTAATCAGAGTAGACAGAGCTAAGCTAAAGGGCCTGTGATCTTACTTTGCAGAAGGCAGCTTCTTGTGTTCATATGTTCATTAGGGTAGAGTGTCAAATCAGCAAGAGAGAGTTTGATTGTCAGATCACGTAACTGAAGGTCACATTGTGTGTGAGGTGGCGACATGCTGAGAAGTAAACAGAAGTACAATCTCTCAAACCAACAAGCTCTTTTCAACCTTTGGTATGAAGCAAAGTCTCAGTTTTTGTTTTTAAAATTCTCTTTGTAATTAGGAGCCTCTTCTGATGGTCCACTGAAGCTTCTTCCTGAAAACCACTTTGATGTGGTGGTGATCGATGAATGTGCCCAAGCCCTGGAAGCAAGCTGCTGGATACCTCTGCTGAGGGCCAGAAAATGTATCCTGGCTGGCGATCACAAACAGCTGCCTCCCACAATCATTTCTGACAAGTAAGGAGCATTTTAAATCACCCATTAATTACGTGAACAAGGATTGGAAATGGGCTCATATGAAAAACAGCATTTTGATTAGAATGTCAGTGTTTGTATTTAAGTACATAGCAAGTAAAATATACCTACAGTAGTTATGCTAAGGGCCCATATACCATGTCCTTATTGGAAGGGATTGTGTTCCTTTATCAACAGCTAAATATATTTAGCAGGAGTGATTAGAGCACTGAAGTTCTGATAGCAGGAATATTTTTTTTCTGAATTAAAATGGAAACTCTCTGCTCATATCTGAAAAGATTGACGTTTAGTGTGAAAGAATAAGAATTGCTCACTTTCAGAGGAACCTGTTCCCTTTTGCTTTTGCCTGATTGGAAGGAAGGAAGCACTGACAGCCTCTGCTGAGGGTGGGTAATTTTCCAGTCATTCAGAGATGCACTAGAATGACTTGACTCAGAGGAGGTTACCTGCTGTGGATGATTGCTTTGGGCTCCCAGAAGCCTTTAGTTGCTTAACTAATCTGTTTTTCCCAGCACATATTTTGAGAATTAGTTTAGAAGCAGTATAAGGATCACCTTTTACAGCCACATACTGAGAGTGCCCTGTGTATTCTCAAAGTACTGTGCATGTACAGGATGAATCTTGCTTTCGTTCAGAGTTGCTAATGAAGTATTGTGAGCAAGTCACTGCTTACTTGTCTGTTCTTTGCAAATCTGTGGAGTCAATAGCTTGTCCACAAACATTTGTGTAGAATCATAAAGATTGTCTCAGAATGTCAGAAATGTTCCTTGTATTTGAGCCTTTGGTATATGTACATTTAAGAGTCTTGGCAAATGAGTCCTTATCTGGTGGTTATTAATTTAAAAGTCTTCTTTTCTTGGCCTCGAGAAAGGGCCAGTAATAACATACCCCTGTCTCATTCATCATTGCAAGAGATCATTAGTATTTTTATTTTATAGGGAACAGAGTTGAAAGTAAATTGGCAAACAGCTGCCCAATTCATCTGCAGCTGATCTAATGTGACATGATAGTTCAGAAAATATTTTGCTAACCTGCAGCTCATTCAATCCATAAGTATCAAAATATGAAATGTTTGTGGAAATTGACATAAAAATACAGTATCAATGACTGTATTACTAAAACTGAGATCTTCCAGATTTTGTGTGTTAGGATTTAAAATGGGCTAAAGGAGCTGTCAGTGGCAAACCTGTGAAGGTAACTGAAGGCTGTTTTACAGTACCAAATGCAAGTGCCCTGCTACTTTAACTTTTAATGTAAGGATCAGTGGCGTAGCTAAAGAAAGTGTAGCCCAGTGCCAAGGGCAAAATGATGCACCAGAAGTGATGTCACAACAGGAAGTGACATCACAACAAGAAGTGGCAGCATGTCTGGGCAAGGAGTTCCAAATAGATTTGTAGGATGCTACCTGGAGGTTGGCCATTCAGCTTCCATGTTCTATAACAGATTTGCCAGCATCTTCTTATCACAACATGTCTGCTGAAGTCCTCTTCACAAACCTAGTCAAGGATTTGGGTTTCATGGTTTTCTTACAGTTCTTGTAAGAAACGTACTTGCTTTTCTGTCAGGAATTACAGTACTGCTGTACTAGGAATTACTAGTACTGCTGTATTAGAGAAAAAAATTGTCTAATTTATGGACCTTCTCCCTGAGAGAAGTTAAGCCACTAACAGGAATGTATTTCTGCTTCTACTTTCCACACCTAGTAGGAAATAAGCATGCCAGAAGCCTATAAATTGTGTATTGTTGTGTATGCTGCTCTTACTATGTAAATTTTAGTTAGTTTTTTATATACATGAATTTTATAGATCTCTTGCATATTTCTAATATAAAATTACCTGCCAGCTACAGGCATAATATCCTGCCGTGCACAGAAAATCCATGCAGTGTTGCATTTTTTGCGGTGATGATAGTGAGTAAAGGCCAGAAATGAAACCAGGACTCTGTACCAAACACTCCACTCTTCCCAGAGAGTCCACACAAATTCCTGTACCTTTAGGGATTCCTTCAAATTCCTTCTGTAAGCCCACTATCTCTGAAGCTTTGATATCACGCATACATATGCTGGCATGTGCTTCTAATCCCTTGTTGTAGCTGTACAGACACACATTGATATCCCTGGCCAAGGTCCCACACAGAGAACTGACGGAGAGTCCTAGTGCTGTTACAGAGTAGACCTCTGTCCTGTGACAACAAGGGTTTAAGAGCAAGGGCCAGCCCATGTACGTGAACAGAACAGAGTAAAAATGCACAGCTTGTTTATGCTGCTGGAGTGATATGAAGGATATGGAATGTTTATGAAGGAATGATACCCGCCTTCAAGAATATATACACTATTTTCCCTATTTTCCCAGATGAAGCCATAGAGAGATAATAAAGGTTTTGCCTGAAACCATGGAGGTACTTTCATACCCATGTTTTTTTTTTACCCTCCTTGTTTTACCTGCCCGTGTTCTTTTTTTTCTCAGAGCGCAATCCTAACCTGGAGTTAGGCCAGCAAAGTTTGGCCAGCACAAGGGACACCGTAATGTATGTTTGGACCACTCTCAGGACGCAATCCAAGGGTGCCCTAGGGCTGACACAAGCTGCTTATGTTGGCCTCGTGCTGTTCTAAAAGTGCCGTCACAGGCAGCAACATTTGCCCCATGGCACTGGCAGAAGCTGCTGGTGTGCCACTTGTGTGCCAGCCGAGTTTGGCTGGCACGGGGGTGGTTCTGGGTAGGGGGAGAGGGCAGGAGGGAGGGAATAACGTGGTGGGCGGAGGGTGTGCTGGGAGGCGGGCCAGCTCGGGGAGGGGGGATGGAGGTTGGATGCAGCCATTAGGCCACATTGCTTTTGTGGCCTTTTCACCATAGAGGCTCCAGCCTGCTCCCAAGCTGCACTAGATATGGCACAGTGCCTGTTGGCCTTCCTGTTCCAGCACAGCTTAGGATTGTGCTCTCAGTCATAGAGGCCAGCACACGGATGTGATCCATCCTCTTTGACTCCAAGAGTGGTCCAAACATGCTTTACAGTAGCCCTTGTACCGGCCAAACTTTGCTGGCCTAACAGTGCCGGCCTAACTCCAGGATTGCACCCTAATGTGTTGCCCTCTGTTATTTGGCCCTTACTTTAATTTTTGTACCCTCTCCACGTTCTTATTTCCAATGTCCTTAGTGTTGAGCTCGCTCCTCTAACCCATTTTGGGATCTCATTTCCATTGTCCTTTGTCCTGTACAACTTGAATAAGGAGCCTGCATCTGGCCTAGGTGCCTTTAAAAGGGGATTGGACAGATTTCTGGAGGAAAAGTCCATCATGGGCTATAGGCCATGATGGGTTGTGCAACCTCCTTACGTTAATAGTAGGCTACTTCAGAATGCCAGGTGCAGGGGAATGGCAACAGGATGCAAGCATCTTGTTGTCTCCTGGGCTCCCTGAGGCATCTTGTGGGCCACTGAGATACAGGAAGCTGGACTAGATGGGCCCTTGGCCTGATCCAGCAGGGCTCTTCTTATTTCTTATGTTCTTACGCAGAGTGATGGGAAAGCTTGTTGGAGCACGATTAATATGGATCAGGCAAGGCTCCAGGGAGAAAGGTGAAGATCGCAAGAATGTATTACATTCTGCAGGACCCCAGGCCTGACCAAAGTTTTATCACCCATGGTCTTGAATGTTCAGCTACACACCTAGTAGCAAAGCTAGCCTGCTGAGGGCCTATCTGCACCTTAGCTTAGTGGACATTTTCAGAGAGCAGGGCCATCAGTTTCTAGTTTCATTGGGTGACTTCCATTAACTCTGACCTCTTTCGGTAGCTTATTAAGAAGGGTGGTAGTTGTGAAGCACCAGATTCTGCTTCCTTCTCTGAGTAATCATCCTAACCTCAGGAGCAACTTTAGCACCGCATCACCTTCCTCCAGGAGATCTGCAGAGAGCTCTCCCTTGTCAGGCTCTGTATCTTTCTGGGGGGGCCCCGCCCGTGGGCTCCTGCATTACATTCCTCTGTAATCACACCTGTGTAGTCCTTTTTTGCCTTTTATGATTATTTTTGCAGGCTCTGAGAAGACCAGAGAGTCTAGCAAAGCAGTTCTCCAGAGCTACAAGTCAACCAGTGGGGTAGGAAGCAAAATAAGGCACCATACAAGAGAATACCTTGTAGATAGAGGACTTGTATTCAGTTCCAAGAAGCATCCATACAGAGAAGTCAGGGATCTGGTTCGGGGTTGATTTACACAAGTAAGACAAGCACTACAAAGCTATAATTTAGAACTCACACCGGCAGCACCCCTCCTCCTTCCTCTTACAACCAACGACCCACAAAAGTACAGGCAAGGGTAGTCTGCCTTTATTCTGCTGTCCACCAATCAGCATAGTGCTGAGTCATGGTTTAGCTTACATGCTACCAGTCACGCAGTATCTCAGCACAGGTGCTCTAATTGCACCGATCATGACACTCCAGCCCTGCAGTTTCCAGGTGCAAAAGTCTCCAGGCCTGACACAGTCCACAAGCCCTACTAGTCCTCATATTGAGATTGCAATAATTCATATGAATTACTTGGATTTGTGTAGGTTAGGTGTAATTTATTATGAATACAGAATATGATTTTTTCTTTTGGTAAAGTCAGTCAACTCGGCTGATAGCTTTAATACTTCTATCTTTCTTATGGCGTTTTCTAGCTGTTTTTCAGATGAGTCATGAGTATTTTTTTTATCTGCATCCCTTTGAGCATTTTGCTGATGAGTTGTAGAGGTATACTGAACTTCTGTATATTGAGCTTCTAGCAATGGCATGTTCAAAAATGACCTGCTTGACATTGTTACAGAAAACGCAGAAACAATAGGCATTTGTAAATGTTGTGTTTTAAGACGGGTGTTCTTCAACCTTGGAGTCAGGACCCCAGTAGGGTCGTAAAGCCTCAGTTGTGGGGTCACGGCAACTTATGAGAATGAAAAGGTTGAAAATCACTGGACTAGAGTACCACTGGGTAAAGAGGAATGCATCTGGAGTACCTGTTTAGGTACCAGGAGATTGTGTCCCAGTCCTGCTTAGGTTCTTAGCATTTGCACTAAAAAAGCTTTCACTAGTGTCAGGCTTCAAGGCAAATTTTTCTGCTCTCTCAAACAAGAATATTTGGCTACAGTTAACAGTGCTGGGAGGGGTGGGGAGTGGGGGGGAGTGGGCAGCAACAGGGTGGGATGGGCAGATAGCATCTTGGGAGGGGCGCAGGATAAATAGTGGATCCCCAGTCTCATTATTTATATTTATTTATTGGAGTTATGGCGTGAAAAAGGTTGAAGACCTCTGGTTAAGACCATTGGCATTCTGGGTTTAGGGATAAAAAGTTGACATCTTGATTCTTAGATTTTGTCAGAGTTCTTTATAAGTAGTTCTTTATAGTAGTATTGATCTCTTGTAGTGGGCACAGCTCTGAGGACCCACTGGGGCTTTACATGGGGTAAGGGAACAAATGTTCCCTTTCTTTAAAGAGGCTCCTGCAGCTGCCCTGGTGCCATAGGATACAGTGGTGACCGTTTCAGTGCCACAGTTGCCCTGGGTGTAGCCAGGGCTTAGGGTTGGGTTGTTAAATTTGATAGGGTTTGAGGGGAAAAAGCAGAACCTATCACCTCTTATAGTTCTGAAAGTGATATTTAGTAATCCTGAAATGTTACAGTTTTGAAATCTTCAGAATAATTTATTCTCTCTGCTGTGAACAGAAAAAATGGCTCAAAGCTTTTCTAATCATGTTTTTCTTGGAAAGATGTCTGTTGCCCAGTGTTTCTATTGAGTTAGCTGACACAGCATTTTGGTAGGGATGACTCTCCTAATTAAATCCAAAAGCCAATAAATTGAAAATGCTTTTTTTTAATCCCGAAGAAGCTGTTGAAATGCTACTATAAGCATTAGAGAAATTATAAACTGTATTATAAGCATTAGAGAAAAGAAAATGATCCACATTTTGATTCCATTTGAGAGTGATTGTTGTACACATGCAAACCCATACATGATTCTGCTGAGCAAGATTGAGAGCACAAGTGAGCTCATAAATTGCTCATAAAGTGAGCTTAGATTGCAAACTCAACACTCTTGGGAGCTGATCCAGATTGAAGGTGGATCGTAGCCCCATCTGCTGTGTGCTGCCAATTGTCAGCCACATCTGGAAGTGGATGCTTATCTGTCTTCCTGTTCTGCTCAAATTGCTGTTTTTGGTGCAGCATCATGCACTGCTTCACACAGATATTCAGTTCCAGAACAAAAGAGTAACCTGCAATCACTATACAAACCATGAAGCAATAATTGGAGCAAATGATACTAAATTAGCTAAAATTAGTATCCATCAAGGAAGTTCACTGTTTCCTGTACTGACTAAGAAATTTATGGATGCAAAGAACAAAACAGAAGAAAAAATAAATTTGAGTATTTCAAGTATACAAACCAGGAACAAATTGGCCGCATTTTGTGAATTATATAGTTGTAGTGTTAGATTTGGAAGAGGACCTGAAGGACATATTAAGAACAATGACTGCTGGTTTTTTCTTTCTTTCAGTTTTATGAACTAAAAATAAAAGTGAATAAAACAAAGTCAAAAGTTAAAAAAAAACCTTCCTGTTAGGCTATTGAGTATATTAGCTAAGCAAATATAATACTTTCAATACCAGGGTAGCCCTGTTGAATGTTGCAGACAGAGGGCCTGTAACACAATATAACCTTTCTTGGTAGAAGACATTGCACCTGCACATGGGAACTGAGCATTGCTACAATATGTCATTATCTGGATATTTTATGATAGAAATTATCTCATGCACTCACAGTCTCAAAGCAACAGCTAGCAACATTTTTGGATATAAACTTTAGCTCAACATTGAAAATAGTGAACACTTACTCACAATACGCCATATAATATGTAGGGTAACATGAGTCATAAACAATAATCAAATCCTTGAAATTATTAGTATCACAAATCTTAAAAGAAACAATTTCTGAAAGATTAGCTTCCCCCAAAGTTTTCCATTGTAATTTTTCCATTTTTTTCCAGGTCTTACATCTCTGGTCCATCTACATTTCTTAATCTATTCATTTACATTCTAGTCATTCGTTTCTCCTAACTTTAGATTCCCAGATCATCATTAATTCATCATCATCTTTATTTACTCTGTGCTTCAAATTTTGCTGATAATTTCCATATGCCTTTTTCTCAGGGTTGTTGTACTGATGAACTATATCACATTTTGGCTTTCTTAAACTGATTAACGATGAGAAGGAAAATAAATTATCTCTGTTGCTCTTCCTTCAGATCAGCAGAGTAGTCCAGCAAATTAAAACTGCTTGAATTTAAGGTAATTTTTGGAATGTTCTTTATGTAGCAAACAGTGTTATCCTAAGAAGGGACTTTTAAGCCTGAAATGCATCAATTGAATACTTTTGTTCAGTGAATCTTCTATGCGTCTTTTAAACTTATCTCTGTTGCAACCTTGACTTCCCTGCATCCAATGAAATCTCTTTTGGGAAGATTTGATGGGTGGTTTGACACACTTACAGCGTCACTGATCTCTAGGTTTGTGACTAGGAAAGAATTTTCCTTCAGGTCGAAAGCAATAGTGATCCTGCTCCCCACAAAACTCTCTAACGCTTCCCCTGCAGCATTCAGTTATCTTCCTGCTCTTCATTTCTATGGAGAAGATCCTATGGTATCTCAAAATTCGCTCCAGATTCATAGCCAGAAATGATTACCTAAATGCATGTTGGGGGCAAGGGAAGAAACAGTGCAAAAGAGCCAAAACACAACTATCCCAAGTGGGTGTAAACTTATTTAATTGTAGCAAATATACACACAGCCTCATGCAATCTGGGCTGTGCCATGGAGGAATGCACATTCTGCTGGCAGAAGTGCTGCTACAGCAGCAGAGTATCGCTGCAATGGTGATAGGCGGGCATCGCCTACCCCGTGATAAGGGTACAAATATTCCCTAGCCCTGTGGAGGCTCCACAATGAGGCTGCAACATGAGGCTGCTAGTACATATGGCTGGCAGCTGCATGTGGAAGCCAGTGGAGTGGCCTTCCACTGCTAGCACCAGTAAACTGGTGGCAGCGAGTGGGAGGAATGGGTTAGTGTCTGAGTGGGGAGAAGGTGGGTGGAAGGTTGAACAGGGAGGGAAGGGTGGCTTCCAGGAGTATCAGGGTACACCAGGATCCTAACACCATTCCTTCTTCTGTTCTCTCTCTATTACTCTCCTTGCTTCTGCTCCAGAAAATTGACTGGCACAGATCCAAGGAGACCCTTTGGTGCAGCAATGTAACATGGAGGGTGAGAACTCATTGAGTTCATCTACAGTAATGTTTGTAATCAGGGAAGCTCCCATGTGAGTTGGAAGAGCCTGGCTCGGATAGAGGGGGGCACTTCTCTCAGGACTTTAAAGTTGTCTGAAAACTGAAATGTTCAAATCAAATGTTCACCAGCTAGGACACTGGTTCTTCTGTGGTCAGTGAGACCCTGAGCAGTGGTCAGAGAGGTCTCAGGGAAACAAGATTGCTTTTATCGCTTCCAGTTTTTTTGTGAGCAAGTGCTCTCCCACAGACCACTAGAGAGGGCGGCGGACAGACCTGCCTGCAGGTACAGCTGACAATCAAAAGCAGCAACCCACAAATAGTCTCTATAAATAATAAATCTTGAATACATCTTCTCTAATTATTACAAATTTAAGTGTATTTTTGTGTGGAGGGCAATTGGGGATTGCATGTGGACCACGACTATTCTAATTTTTGCCTCTGTGGTTCTCAGGCTCCTAAAGGTTGGGAACGACTAAGCTAAGAAATATTGTAATGTCTGAATAATACCATCAAAATAGTGCAGTTTCTGGGCATTGATTGCTTTCACAGTATTACTGTGAAAGCCAAGAGACACATTTGTTTCCAAAACACTCTCATATTCATTGCTTCAGTGATCCTGAAAATTGAGAATTGATCTTATCCATTGGCCTTGCTGTCTTTGGCCTGCCAACACCCATCTGCAATAATAGCTTGTATTGAAGGACATCTGCCTCTCTCTCGCTTTCTTTTTCCCAACCAACGAGCTGGGAAATAATGGCAGAGTTGTATTATTTCAGTACTGGCATTAATGGAAGTTCCTGGAGAAAATATAGGATTTCGATTGTGGCAGGCTGCAGAATGGAAGGACCAGATCACATGTTAGATTAAATTCCTGCTTGGTACTCACATGCTTCTTTGTTATTCTCTAAATAGCAGACCTCTGCTTCAAAAAATTTTTGACTCAGAAGAGTGGCATATTAGGTGCTGTGCATGGGTCCACAATTATCCTAAGTCTGTGGTAAGGGGATGGATGGTAATGTTTCATCTTGTCATAATCATGCCTCATCCATATAGTTATAAGATGTGTTCTAGCTCAGTATTCTGCTCCCTGCCACATTTCTTTTTCCTGCCTGCCCCGCTCTTCCTTTTTTTTCAATCCAGGGAGTAAAAGGAGGAGCAGTAGAGGGAGGCAGGCAGGCAGAGATGGGTGCCCCCCCGTCTGCTGCCTGAGACTGCTTCAGCTGGCCTCATGTATAGACCAGCTCTTCATTCATCTATTTGTGTGTGTACACATTCATAAGTGCACACAAGTCACATCTGAAATTTTACATTCTTGGAAGCACTAGGCATTGTGTAATCAAATAATTAACTAACTGAAAGCCTTTTTTCCCTTCAAAATCAGCAGTTATTGACAATAACTAGAGATGAAATTATACCAACATTCATTAAAAGGCAAAAAGATCTCTTATTAATTCACCGTATAGCCTGTGTTATAGGTCCCTCCCTATGGGTTGTACTATACACTACCTTGGAAATAGCAGTGTTATTGTATACAGAAATTTTATTTGAGGCCCATGGTGCGCTTTATTGCCTCTCCTACATTTTATGAGATTACATTAAAAGGAATACTTTAGAACATTTACTGCTTGGCATTGAAACAAAGGGTTTTTTAACTGTGCAAAATTACTATAGACTTGTTTCTTATTTCATGTAATAGATTTGTTAGGAATTTATCGAGTAGTCAAGGGAAAACCTTGCTGACTGAAATCCAGATGTGTAATCCTCTCCAAATGCACTCAAGCACCAGCTCTTCCCCCCCCCATCCATTATTGTCACAGCAGCATCGCTGCTTCACTTTGTCAGTTGCTGAATAACAAGCTGTCTTAAAAAACAACAACACAGCAACTTCAGGAGTCCTTAAAGAAGACTGTGTTCCAAGGTAGGAGAATGTGGAAGAGGAGTGCTATGATTTAAAAATGAAACATCCTTTAGCTAGCCAGCAAACTAGCTAGTTAGCTCCTCCACATTTAGGGTGCAATAAGTACACCTGTGCTGTAACAGGCAGGCCTGCTCTGTATCCAGCACAGGTTAGGAGGTTGCTGGAGCCTCCACAGGACAAGGGAATATTTGTCCCCTTATTGTGGGGTAAGCGCCAGCTGCCCCTTTGGGGCTGCTCAGATCTGTGCCTGCTTGTTTAGTAGGTGCAACTTTGAGCAGGCTGCAGTGGCCTGACTTGGGACTATGTGGCCTGGGGACGGGGGCTTGGATGTCACTTAACAGGCACATCCAAACACCTCCCCCCCTCCCCGGGCCACTCTGCCCACGGAACCACAATAGATTGTTGCAACCTCTCCTCCTTAGCCTTCCAACCATGGCTGCTGCAGGAGAATGCTGGGAAAGACCAACCCTCCTACCTCATCCAGCCAGGTCTCCGTAATGCATTCCAGGTCAGCTTCTTCCTCGAGGACCAAATCCTGGAACAGGCTGATTTTATTATTCACTGACCTGACATTCCATAGCAGCAACTTCAGGCTTAAGGGATGACTTCCAGCAAAACCTGCATACGGAGAGAAGGGACTATGTCAGCAGACTCCAAACCACAAGACCACTGAGTTTGAAAAACGTCTTCCCCAGAGTGCTGCCCCAACAGGTAGCTGCTTCTGCCAGGGTTTGGCATCCGCTGCTCTATGTACATGTCTGTTCTGGATGCTCATGTGGGCAATCTTCCCACGCCTCAGAAGGCCTCCCATCAGCTTCTGAAAGGCACTTTCTGCGATGCGTGGAGGTCTCACGCATCCTCCCTGCGCCTCAGACAATCTCCCAGATGTGACTGGAAGGCACAACCAATCATGACTGGGAAGTCCTCTGCGGCCCTCCAGTGTGGGCTTACAATCCATGTTGAGTGAAATCTGCAGCTGCCAAGGCAAATACGGAGGGCCCCCTATTGAAACAGAATTTAAGGGTTGTTTATATAGAAAAATGGGAAGAGCATTGTCTAGCACAGGAGTTCTCAAACTTCCCCCAACGTGACCCACCTGTTCTGCAGTGAAGTGCGCTACACCCCACCTCCTTCTCTGGTGCTGGGCTTCTGCCTGTCACTGAAGGCCTCCATAGACCCCTGGAAGCAATGGGAAGTCACTTTCACAACCCCAGCTGCTTCTGTTTTTCAGCTGCTTCTGGAGGCCTGTAGAGGACATCTGAGGTCTGCAGAGGACCAGTGCGGCTTTGAATTGTGTCTGTAGGGCTCCAGTTTAGAGCCAGCTGGATAAAAGGGTGGGTGGGCTCAACCCAAGACCCATCAGATATTGGGCAACAATCTACCAAGTGGGTCCTGACCCACAGTTTGAGAAACCCTAGCCTTGCATGCAACTGCTTATGGGGTCTTGAAGTGAATTGGCTGGGAGTTAAGCTCAGCCAAAGTCCCATTGTGCTTTGAAGGTTTAAAAAAACAACCCTGCAAGTATATTGGGAAAGCCACAAGTGTACTCACTGGATCGCAATCACTGTTATAATAAACCTTTCTAAACCTCACAGACACATGGGGCGAAGCTGCTGATGGCAACCTCCTTAATGAATTTTCTCTTTCCCTTTGTTTAGCTTACCATTTTAATTACTCTCTTGGCACAGGGCTGCTGCTCAGGGTCTTTCTCTCAGCTTAATGGAACGTCTGATTCAAAAATATAGTGAGCGTGTTGTGAAGATGCTCACTGTGCAGTATCGGATGCACCAAGCCATAATGCAGTGGGCATCCACTGAGATGTACAATGGCCGCCTCTCAGCTCATCACTCCGTAGCACAACATTTACTGAAGTAAGTGATTTATGGGGTTTTTTTTAAGTTTCCAGTGGGAGATCACCATTGACAATTAACATTTATAGAGTGCTTGAAGATTTTTCTTCTACTGTTTGCAATAGTTCTTTAGGTGTGGTCCTTAGTTTTAGCAAGCAAGTGCATTTTCATTTCTTCAATATTTTAGTTTTCTCTGCACTGTATGCAGAGTAGAAATTCACACAGTTATGATTTGTTTAGAAAGAGTAAAAGCAAAGTTATACAGCACTTAGTTACATCCTAAAGGCTAAATTCTGCAGTCACTGCAACTTCAATGCAGTAAAAGCAGAAGAGGGAAAAGCTTTGATAGTTGCAAGCCACAGTCCTGCCCTGAACTAAGTGTGCATAAACTAGTGATCTTAGTGGACCCAAGTGCATTTAATTCCCTAAAAGACTGCAGCAAAAGTATCTGTAATTCTGTGTATTTACTGCAATATATACATCACTCTTGATAAGGATGAGATCCTGCTCATATTAAAGCAAGATATAACTTTTTGCTATACTCATAGAATAAACAGTTTGCATGTGAAGCTTTGCGTAACAATCTAATGGCCCAGTCCTAATTTGCATTCTGTTGGCACTGACTGCCATAAACCCATCAGCCCCAGGCATAAAAGGCACTCCAGCAGCCAACCAAATAATGCACTTGTAGGAATGCTGGAGCCTCTGCCCATGCCAGCAGATCCTTAGCCGCCATCTGAGGGAGGTAAGGTAATGGGGAAGGTCAGAACTGGGCGGGAAGGGGGCAAAATTGAGTGGGGAGAGGGAGGTAGAGGAATGCGGGTCAGGAGGCTGTGAGAGGGAGTGGCTCTGATGGCGATGGTGCACATGTAATCCTACTCCTCTCCTCAGCCTCCCTTGCCCCTTTTCTCTCCTCCAGTTTGTGCTAATGAAATCACTAGTGCAGGGCCAAAGAGACCCATTGAGGAGTGCGAGGCTTATGGAGGTATAAGGGGATTTAAATTCACACACACACCCCCGTTAGATACAGCATACCCATTTTTGGTGCAGCTGCACCAGTGGGGGTGGGAGGATAGGATTGGGCTGCTAAGCACTTCTGATGAATGAAAATAGGATTTCAGATTACATTTGTTCTGGTGCAATATGGATGGAAACGTTTTTAAAATTATTAGCCTTTTAGTTTCTGTCATGGGTGTGCTATTAAATTTTTGAGATTTACCATTTTAGTCATCTTCCAAAGATGTCTAAACCAGTAATCAACAATGATCAGATTGTTTCCCCTTTTTTTTTTTTTTGAATTACAAGTTGAGCTTACTTATCCTTGGATTTTCTGTCCGTGGGCTTGGTTCAACGTGGGTCTCCTGGGTCTGTGGTGAGCCAGATTTAGGGCACAATCCTAAACTGAGTTAGGCCGGCATAAATTAAGCCAGCAAAGTTTGGCCAGCACATGGGATACCGTAAAGTATGTTTGGACCACTCTCAGAGTCAGAGAGGCCAGCACTCAGACGTGAGCCATCCTTCCTGACTCTGAGAGTAATCCAAAAATTCTTTATGGTGGCCCTTGTGCTGGCCAAACTTTACTGGCTTAGTTTATGCCAGCCGAACTCCAGTTTAGGATTGTGCTCTTAGTCAAACCGGAACCATCTGAAGGTGGAGCTGTGCTCCGCTCACCTCCAGAGAGCTTTCTGAATCCGGCAAAGGCTGCACACTTCCACCCGCAGCCTCAGCGGGCTTCAGAATGCCTTCTACAAGCATGAAAACACAACTTGCAGTTTTTGGAGGAAAACTCCCTTTTTCTTTTCTTTTTCTTTTTGGCCTTTGCTGGCTTCAGAAACCCCTCTGGAGGCTACTAGGGCACTGCTCCAGTCACCTTTGGAGGGTTTAAGGGACCGATACCTGAGATTTTTTAGATCTGTGGGGGTCCAGGATCAGATACCCTGTGGATACTGAGGCCCCACCTGTATTTCATTTCTAGCCACAGTTAATACAAGCGAAATCATTTTAGAGCTGTAATCCCATGCACACTTTGGAAAAAGGCATGTTGAACTCAGTGGAACATAAACCCATTAAATATACATAGGATCATGCTTTAATGGCTTGTAAAGATCTCAACAAAATCTTTAATGGGCTTTGTGGTCATTCATTGCTTATTATTTTTTGAGCAATAAGAAAAATCTGCTTCAAACATGTGTTGGTGTTTGCTTACATTACAGCCCAGTGCTCCTATAACCAGCTCATATGGAACTGGCCTCTTCAACCATTATACACTGTGCTTGCTGCCTTTGTCAGATGACTATGTTTTGCCATGCCATCTCCGTGTATTGGAGGAATGGGCTGGAATCCATAGCTACTTTAGGCAGGCCTGTTAGCTTGCACATGCCCACAAGAATCCTTCGCATCTTTTCCCTTTGTGAATAGCTTTCTGCCATCTCTTATTACAAGCATTTGCTGAAATTCCCCCTAAATTTGAAAAGCAGTTTGCCACGTGGTTGATGGTGGATGGGAATTGTTTGTCCAGAAGAACAGGTGTAAAGCCTTCTTCTGTGAATTTAAGAAATGTCAACTCATTTCATGGTTGTTTGGATAGTAACCATTAAAGCACCAATGTGCAGACTTGAAGTTCCTGATCAGGAGCAAGCTATGGACTTGCCTGGTTCCCCCATGGAACGACACCCCAATTGTTTTCATAGGTCTTTCTGCATGTTGTACTCCATGTTGTTTCCTTAAAAAAATCTTCAGCAATACAGTTTATTGAGGCTTGTTTAAAACAAAGGCAAAGCAACAGACTGATGGCCCAATCCTATTGCACTTTAGTGCTAGCATAAGAAGCGTTTTGCAAGCACTACCTGCCTTATGGCAGTCATTAAAAGAATTCCAGCCATGCTACTGGAGCTCTGGGAAGGAGGCCAGAGTCTTCCCAGGCACACTGAAGGATCCTCCCGGACCTGCCAAGGCAGGCCAGATGTGGTGAAAAAAGAAGTACAGAAATAATGAGGCTGTCCAGTACTGAGAGAGATCTACGTTTGAGGAAATGCAGGATCCCCTTCCAGTTTGGATGTTACTTTCTGTGTGCTGTGATTAATGGGGAGAGAGCCCAAGAGCCCAAGTCTTGCTCTCAGAGTTTCCACACATAGCAGTGAGGTCAGGAAAATATCATCTGAACAGATTCACAGCTGGCAGGCTGTTCTGTGAATTATTGTGTAGTGGGCCTGGAAAGAACAAAATGAAAATACTTCTTGACTGTGGTATTGTATAAAAAGGTCAGGAGAGGATAAGGGACACTATATAGAGATGGGTAGAATAAAGTCTGGGAGTGAAAAGGAAAAAAATGGGTTATTTAAAGAGAGCAGGTGAATGAATGTGTGGCATGAGCACAGTGTTTGCTATGGCTGAGTTTCTAAAAAATGCTCATTCACAGTTTTAAGGATAAGAAAAATGAAACAGACTGCCAGTGAAGAGGATATAGGATTAGATGGGGGTCTCTACAAGCCGCCTGGGATAGACAACTGGGATAGACCCAACCTGAGGTATGAATGTAGGCATGAAATCAATGGTTGATGGCTGTTAGTAAAAGAATCTGCCACCGATGGTGATTCTGGGGCAACTTCAGATAAGAGTCCTAGAACTAGGCTAAGAGGTCTTCTCATTTTTGTAGCTGCTGCCTACCAACATTTTACCTACCATTAGCCAGCACTATCAAGACTGCAGCATTTGGAATACAGTACCTTAAAGCCCACTTTTGCTGACTTTCCATTTTGCTTTCTCTTGAGTGCTGAGATATGAAGGCACAGATTAATTTAAGAGGCTCAAATCTTCCTAGATTGTAGGTGTGTTGGGAATTCAGTCTTTACTGCATTTACTGCAGATAGCTAAGTATTATTTATGAAGCTAAAACGGAATATTTGGCGGCACATTTCATAAGAAGCGGCTAAAATCTGCACCTCTGAGTGTGAAGAAACTTGCTTGTCAAAAACCTTATAATGACTTTATCTGATATTAAGAGTTTAGTATGCTGAACACCAAAGCCAAGGAAGTACAAAAGTGAGCAAATCTTCCCACAGGGGCAGTGCATTCAATTTTCCTACAGCCCAACAGTATCTGGGCATATAGCCCAAACATAAAATTAGACTTTTCCTCAGCATGTCTATCTCATGATTTCTGACTTTAAAAAATTGCACCCATTGTGGATGAAACAATTTTCAATGCATAAATCAAATTATTGGCCTTGATAGAAGCGTTATCCTACTGTAGTTCTTGAATTGATCTTAAGCATGTTTATGTGAATTCCGCTGAAATCAGTTAAGCTTAAGTTTGCAACAAATCTGGTTAGGATTTGGCTCCTAGGTAGATATTCATCAAGTGAAAAATGGATTATTATTTTCCACAGCATTCAAGTAACTGATGAATTTAGGTCTCATGAACTGACAGTCCAAGTGGTGCATCTTAAAAGCCTCTTTGTTCTTTCTGTGAATTAAATGGTTCTCAAATGCATGTTATGAATATGCTTAAGAAACCAAGAGCTGATATTAAAACAGCATCTTGTTTGAGGTTATCAGGATTGTGCGTTGTGCCTTTTTTCTAATATCACATCTGTCACAACATTGTTTCTTGTACTACATCAAAGGATACTTCCTTTTGCCTCCAGGCCCTAAGAAGTACAAGCAGCTACACTGTGGAAGCCTACATCTATCATCTTAGGCACTAGTCAAATGAGATTCTAACGCCTACATTCTGTGTTTTGCTTATTACTAGAAATTATTGAAAGATTGTGTTACCTTTTCAAATGGAAGATTCAGTGGCTTCTTTGTCTGAAATTTTGAAGGAGGAACAAGAGCTCAAACATGTTCACATTGTGTGCCAATTAGTCCAGATAGTCAAAGGGAGCATTTTGTTTTTACATAAGAGCTGTGGCCTTAACACGAACCATAAATATATTTTCAGCTCTCATAATTGTAGAGGTAAGATGAATACAATGACAAAAATTCTGAAGAATGGAAACCTTGAGGCAAATAAAGGAAGATCAAATTCATTATCCAGATGTCACGGGTTTTCAAGCCTATGTACTACATTTTTGTCCTCATTTTGTCAAGTTATTTCATAGTTAAGGGTTATATTTTCTGAATAATAGATAAGTGAAGTATCTCTATATGCCCATTTACTTAGGCATGCATTACCAACCTCTGAAAATTTGTTCTTTACACATCTAGATCAGAGATAAAACTGGGTTTAAAGGGCATCAGCAACACAATAAGATAAAGGCTCAGCTTTTCTATCTTTCATCTTGAAATAAGATTCCTATGAACAATAGCAGGCACAGCTGTTCCTCCCTTTTGGTGCAAACCCAGCCTTCCATAGAGAAATGCAGGGAGTTGTAAATGACCAAAGGCAGCAGTCAAACAGATGTGGCTGAAACACTCTGCCAGAGCCAAGCCACAAGACAACCTATGGGATTATGAATTCTTCCAAACCCATGAACGACTAGACCAACAGTGGCCAAGAAGCAGGATGTCTCTGGCGTGCACAATCATAAAGAAGAGCTTTTGCCATATCAGAGTATGCGTCTAGCTGAGCCCAAATCTTATTTCATTTTTGCGCTTGGCTTATGTCATTACCAAGCCAGTTCATACTATAATGGATCTGCATGCCTTTATATAATAAAGGATTTATATTGCGTTTCAGCACATGGAATCCAGCCACTGATTGCTCTGTGACCATGGCTCATGTAGGGACTCTGGAATAGTCTGGATCAAATTATGCCGGAATTTTAAAAGGATAATATATGTTGACATTATGCCAGTACTAGCAAAGTGTTAACTCATTATTCTTTTTCATAACTTTCATAAGGGATCTGCCAGGCGTGGCTTCTACAGAAGAAACTAGTATTCCACTGCTGCTTATAGATACTGCTGGTTGTGGCTTATTTGAACTTGAAATGGAAGATGAACAGTCTAAAGGAAATCAAGGTACTGTTGTTTTATCTGCTGCAGGATCCCCCCTCCTGAATTCCTTTCATTGTTTCTATTCTTCAGATTTCAGGTGCTGTGTCCACAAATGTGGAAGCCTAACGTCAGCTGCCGTTATTTTTTTTAAAGTTTATTTTGGGTCAGAGTTACTGAGTGACTGAAATCCCAGGCTGTTAGAGGTGACACAGAAATTATATTACAAATATATGTCAGCAAATATCTTGGTTATCGAGCTTTAGATATTTGTCTTAATGGTGCCAAGATTAATGGATGGGTAAATTGTGGCCCACAAGGCTTTTTTGTATTCTGGTAGTGCAGCCCACTTTTGTGTCCAAGGGCTAACCACAACCAATAAGAGAGAACACATCATAGATGGGTAGACCAGTATGAACACCATGGTTTTAAAGGCCAGATGCATAGACTGTGCATTGACACGCCAAGATTCCCACAGGCTCACTCCCATAATCCATGCCACAGCATGGTGCAGCCAGACAGTTGCCCTTGTATGCAGCGCAGGGAGATGAAATCTCACAGTGAAAGAGTATAGGAATTGTAGTTTTTTGTGATAAGCAATCCTTAGATCTTGAAGTAAAATAATATGAGAAAAGAAAGAACACACAGCATGAGGGGAGTTGTAGATTGCAGAGAGAATTGAACCACACTGAAGTTAAGAAGTCATTTTAAACCAGTTCAGTTGGCTCTTTGGATTTTGGGAAAATGGGTGACCTTTCCTAGGAATATTTATTTTTTTCCAAACCCCAGTATTTGATTTTGATCTTTGAATCTGATGAAATATATTGGCAAATTCTAGTAATGCAGGCAGTATGCGTTAAATATGGGTCCCGGGTGGATTCAACCTGCAACACTGCTTGTTACAGTCTGGTTCAATGCAGACATGCTCAGAACTGGGCCCGTTATTCAGAAGGTTTCTTTTCTTGTATATGTTGTCAGAATTACAGCCTAGAGCTACCCATTTAGACATATAGATGCTTTTGCTGCCCCTATCTGATGTGTCATGCAGTGGGCTGTGTGTGCTTCATACCTTTTAAAACGCAAAATGCTGAGAAAAGCTTCTGATTGATGAATTGCTGTTTGCCTCATTGAGCATCATTCAGTCTGTGAAGGAACCTTTAACATGCTTTACTTGAAAGAGTTTGCTTATATAAACTTGATTAATATAAAATGTCAAAGTTGTATGTTCCATTAGATATATCCTTTCACAAAGAAGGCTTATCTAGCATTTTGGTATTTTTCCTTTTAACAAAGACTTTCTATTCTGCTCTTAAAAGTGGGTTCCATTATGAGGATTGGTGCTAATGTCAAGCTTTGCAAAGGCTGCAATGAACCTCGAGAATAGACCAGAAATATAAGTAGGGTTATCAGATATAAACTGGGACAGAGCGCCTATACCTTTCATCATTGTATAAGAGGTGTAGTTTGGCAGGTGTAGCTTCCATGATAAGCTGCACCTGCCCAAATTCCCTCTTCTATGTAATGGAGAAAGATATAGGCACTCTGTCCCAGTTTATATCTTGTAAATATAAGCAATAGCAAAAAAAAATTGCCTATTTGGTTACTTTTAACTAGAGAAGACAATGGATGATAGGGATATTTCACAGAAGAGTAGCAGAAAGTCATGTACTACATTGGCTTCCTGTCCCCCCCCCCGATACTTTTTAGCTTTTCTAATCCTTCATAATTCAGAACCTATATATATTGGAAAGCACCCCTCTCTCCACATGAATTGCTCTCTGCCTGTTGAGGTCAATTTTGACGATGCTGCTCTTGGTTCCTGCAATGTGGGAAATAAGAAACTCTAGAGCAGAGAGCAGGACCTTTTATTTTCAGTCATTTCTCCAAAGTTGTGGAGGGATCTTCTTCAGGACATTTGATGGTGCATCTCAGTCCTGGCTTTTAAAAGCAGTATCTATATAGATAAAGGAGAACGTGTGTATGTATGTTTCGCATAGGCTCCGCAACGCCTGGAGCGATCAGCACAAAACTTGGCACGCATACACCTTGCGGCCTGGTGACAAACACTGCAGGGGTTGGGGCCCCCTAGCACCCCCGGGGCTGGGGGTATGCAGGGGTCCCCATGTGAAAACGGTCAAAAACAGCCAAAATCGGCATCAAATCCACAGTTTCCGGGGTCGCTGAGATGAGCGGCGACACTCCCGATGCCGTTGGAGTCTGGGTTCATCCCCCCCCCCGACGTGAGGGGCAAGAAGGGGTGTGAAGCAAAACGTCCGCCATGCCCTGCTGGAACGCCTGGACTGATTGGCACCAAACTCGGCATGCAGTAGCATAGCGGCCTGGCGACAAACACTGCGGGGGTCAGGGGCCCCTAGCATCCCAGGGGGCAGGGGTGCACAGGGGGCCCCACGTGAAGACGGCCAAAAACGGCCGAAATCAGCGTCGGGTCCGTAGTTTCTGGGGTCGCAGAGAAGAGCGGCGACACTCCCTATGCCGGTGGAGTCTGGGTTTGGGCCCCCCTCTGCATGGGGGGGGCCAGAAGGTGTGCGAAACAAAACATCCACCATGCCGTGCTGGAACACCTGGAGCAACGCGCACCAAACCCGGCACGTGCGTGCCTTGCAGCCTGGCGACAAACACTGCGGGGGTCAGGCCCCCCTAGCGCTCCCAAGGGTGGGGGTGTGCAGGGGGCCCCACGTGAAGATGGCCAAATATGGCCAAAATCGGCGTCGAGTCCGTAGTTTTCAGGGTCGCCGAGACGAGCGGTGACACTCCCGACACCGCTGGAGTCCGGGTTCGGCCCCTCCTCGGCGTGGGGGACCAGAAGGGGTGCGAGACAAAACGCCCGCCATGCCCTGCTGGAACGCCTGGAGCAATGCGCACCAAACCCGGCACACGCGTGCCTTGCGGCCTGGCGACAAACACTGCGGGGTCAGGCCCCCCCAGTGCCCCCGGGGGTGGGGGTGCGCAGGGGGCCCCACATGAAGATGGCCAAAATCAGTGTCGAGTCCGTAGTTTCCGGGGTTGCCGAGACAAGCGGCGACGCTCCCAACACGGTTGGAGTCCAGGTTCGGCCCCCCCTCGGCATGGGGGGTGAGAAGGGGTGCGAAACAAGATGTCCGCCATGCCCCACTGCGATGCCTGGAGCGATTGGAGCCAGACTCGGCACGCGCGTGCCTTGCGGCCTGGTGACAAACACTGCGGGGGTCAGGCTCCCCTAGCGCTCCCGGGGGTGGGACTGCGTGGGGGACCCCGCACGAGAACGGTCGAAAACGGACAAAATCAGCGTCGGATCCGTAGTTTCCGGGGTCGCCGAGGCGAGTGGCGACGCTCCCGATGCGGTTGGAGTCCGGGTTCGGCCCCCGTCAGCATGGGGGGCGAGAAGGGGTGCAAAACTCAAACTCTGGAAGATCATTTTGTTACCCGGGCAACGCCGGGTAACAAAAAGCTAGTAAGTATATACACAGAAAGGTACTTCTGCCGAATCAGAGCTTTGGTCTGTCTGTGTCAATACTGTCTACTCTGAGTGGCTCTCCAGAGATTCAGGTGGGGGTCTTTCCTAGCCCTACCTGGAAATGCCAGGGATTGAACCTGGAAACTTCATGGAAGCATATACTTTACCACTGAACTGTAGTCCATTGCTGCATAGAATAAAGCCCATCTGTTTGTCAAAACTTTGGGATAGTACTTAAGGTCCCCAACTTATGTTAGCCTTAACAGGCAAATTTACCTGGAGGGAGGTGGTGAGTGCCACTCCCCCGCCATCTGCCATTGATGCCAGTACTAGCTGTTCTTATGTAAATCACAGGAATGAGTAGTAGCAGCAGTGGCAACAACATGTTTCCCTATGTCTTGATCTCCTTGCTCGGCCGCTGTGTGAACTGGAAGAGGCATTTCTACTTAAGTAAAAATTAATCCCTATAAGGTAAACTTTCTGGAACAGAAAGCTGTATGTTAGGGATCTGCTGTATTGTGTTGGGCTTTCCCAAAAGCTGCTGAACATTATCAGTTGGGCTTGACATTTCTGCAGCTTTTCATTTATTGTGCTGAGATTTTTTGTTAGTTTCTGTTATCTTTGTAAAACTCCACAAGTAAATGGGGAAATGGGATAAAAAGTTCTGAAGAGAAAATGCATTTATTTTCATTGCATTGGATTGCACTGACAGTTTCTTAGTAATAATATTTTGGAATAAGTAGTTTATTCTAAGGCTTATTTTTAAGGTCAATATGTAAATTATATGACTGTCCGCAACTAAACATATACTGTGCAGTGCTCATACATGCACCCTACACGATATGCCCTGGTCCAAGAACATTCTGAATAGCAATGGGTAGGAGAAAGGCGGTGTTGCTCAGTGATTATCTGGTCCAGGCTCTTGGCCTAAGGCACGTGCCCTATCTTGGTGTAGGGTATGAAAGCTGAGAGGAAAAATATCAATGATTCTTGTCAGATCCAACAGCTGAGGTTTAAATCGCTTGCTTGAATAGATCCTTTGAATTTCAACTCACTCTGAAACAATGGGCAGAGCTATGAACTGTCAACTTGAAATGCAAAACTTTCCCAGCTCCCATATTATTATTATTTATTTAATTTATACCCCGCCTTTCTGCCCAAAGGCACCCAAGGCGGCTTACAACAAAAACAGTAAAATACAGTAAAATTCACAACATTAAAAAGCAATAATTTAAAAACGATATTAAAACAAAATTTAAAATTTAAAACGATATTAAAACAAAATTTAAAATATGGTTTGTGGTACAGACTTGGATGAGATAGCTTTCACTCTGATTGCCCAGGCACCTAGCACTTTATCAAGTCTCTCAGTTGTATGTGGCACAAACCTCTGCAGTTAATGGGAAAGCCAAGTGTCTGACAATGCTAATGGCACATACAACAAGATCTCTAACAGGGAAGAAGGCCAGTGCCCTCAGCACAAATTCTGTTATTGATCAGCTTATGACAGATGTGAAGCTTCATCTCATAGTGAATAAACAGGAAACTTTCCAATTTACCTGAGATCCCATAGTAATATTCTTTCAGGAAGGGTGGATTGTGTACTGTAGAAAACAAATAAGAGATGGGGAGGATACTCCCTGCTATCATAAGAGCCCAGTGAGAGAAATCGTAAGGCCTCTAAAAGCATTTGGGGAAAAGGTATGCTTGCATGGGTTTGTAGTCTCTGTAAACAAAAGCTTGGGAAGAAAAGCTGAAGTTCATGTGGATGACATGGGCAGTGTAATCCTATTGCACCTCTTGTGTCGATGCTACATCATAGCGTCGATGCAAGGGGCAGAGCGCCAACACAGGAGCGCCGATTTGTACCCCTGCATTGGCACTCGAACAACAGGACAGGCGCTGCCTGCAGCACTGATCCTGTTGCGCCTGCGCTGAGCCTCTCTTGCATCGGCTGAAGCCAGCTGGCGTGAGGGAGGCGGCAGCAGGACTGGCGGCAGGAGGGAGATTGTGGGCGGGCTTGGGAGGTGGCCATAGGGAAATGGCGCTGGCCCGTCAGCCTCGCCAGTCCGGCACTGCTTAGGATTGAGCCCTAACTTAGGACCACTTCACGTTATGTGTGATTAGCATGGCCAGTTTCTAGATGGAAGGCCTTTCCATGGAGGAATGAGAATGAAATTCATGCTAAATCATAACAGACAGCAGTTCTGAAAACTGATGTAGCACTGATGCACATTATAATTCATGTACAAAGACATGAAATGTGCCATCCATAGTAAAATGTATGAAGTGGTCCATGGTATTTATTGACTGTGGGTCTTTCTTGCTGATTTTACTAAGGGACAATTTGAAATAGATCTTTTATGTATGTGGACCACGAGGTTCTGGCTGAGTGTTTGAATCTGTGCTGAAGCAGGTCAAATGTCCAAAAAGGTTTGTCAGATGTCCAGATTGCAGTTCATGTGCTAGCAGAAGCATTACAAAAGTAAGTTGAGCCATAACACGACAAACTGACTATATTGGTACACATTGAAAAAGCCTAAAACAACTGCTTATCTGTAAGCATGGATTGTGTGCTCACATATAGGCCTGGTAAGTAACCCACACATTATGATTGTATGACATGGGACACAATCCTAACCTGGAGTTAGACCAGTACAAGTCTCTTGTGCTGGCCTAGGAGTGTTGCAAGTGCACTGTGAAGTGTGTTTGCAACACTCTCGGAGTCAGGGAGGCTGCCACACAGATTTGCACTGGCCTTCCTGACTTTGCGAGTAGTCCAAATGCATTTTATGGTGCATTTGCAACATTCCTGGGCTGGCACAAGAGACTTGTATTGGCCTAACTCCAGCTTACGATTGTGCCTTGAGTGTCATTTTGGTTTCCTATAAGCTTAAAGCTCATAGCAAATAAACATGTCTTGTTACGTAGTGAGACTTAAATGCCTACAATAACTTGAAAATTTATTTTTGATTTTGGTGAGGAATGGAAAAAGCTGACCAAATAGCAGGCATTTATTGTTGAATGTTTGCAATTTAGGACTAAGTAATTCACTCTCCAGTATACAGTACGTATCATGTTTTCACTTCTAGGTGAAGTACGTCTGGCCAGCTTGCACATACATGCTTTGGTAGAAGCTGGCGTTAAAGCAAGAGACATTGCTGTCATTGCACCTTACAATCTCCAGGTGAGTTTGTCTGCCTTGGCCTCAGAATACAGCATTTTTGAAATTACTTTGGTTATTGTGTCATCAGTGTTTTTGATGCTTTATAAAATGCATAATTGGTCCCAATCCTGACGACTTCAAAGTCTAAATTTCAACAGAGGGGAGACAATGGAGGTAAGGGAGGGAAATAGAGACAAAGGTAAATGGAGGAAAAATATATGATTATTTCCGTTACATAAGCTTTGACATGGTTACAACAGGGTATCCGGTCTGAGAGGTGTGTACTCAAGGCTTCAAAGATAAGGCTGAGTTTTGAAGATGAATTTGAAAGAAGAAAGGAATGGGAAATCCAAATTGTCCTGAATTTTTAGACCCACAAACCTTCAAGCACACTAAACTAGCCTCATGTTACAAATTCTGTATATTAATGGGAGCTGAATCTCCAGCTGTTTTTGCTGACTTGAGTAGACTTTATTTATTATTATACCTGTGCTGGTTGCAGGGGACCTATCAGCCAGTTTACCCAAACCTCTTGATCATCCTGTGGTCTCTGGTAAAGAAACAAGGCCATTGTTTCTCCGTCAGCCACAAATCAGCAGCAGGAGCCTGACAATGCCACACTTCAGCACAAATCAGTAAATCTCATATTTCTGGCTTTTGACTTCTGAGACCTGTAATTTTGGAAGAAAAGAATCTTTCACGGCAGGACAACATGTTCCTTTTCCCTTGCATTTGTCATGGGTTTTTTTTTGTATCGGCAACGTCTGTGTTTTTCAGGTGGACATGCTAAGAGAGCTTCTGTACCATAAGTACCCAGAGCTGGAGATTAAATCCGTGGATGGCTTCCAAGGAAGAGAGAAGGAGGCTGTTGTCTTCTCTTTTGTGAGATCTAACAGAAAAGGTAAAGGTTCCCTGATAGATCATAACTGCAAATAGTGGGGAATAAAAATAAGCTGAATTGTAATGTGAAGCAAACTAATTGTAAGATTCAGCCACAACTATGGAATTCCCTTCTGGGGACACTAAGAACTTCCCCCTCCCTCATGGCCTTTCGACGAGAGCTCAAAACATTTTTGTTCTGCCTTGAGTTTGTGTGATGTCTTGTTATCTGTCCCCTGTTTATAGCAGTACGTTACCTTAGCAGTTGCCCTCGTCCAAAATGTTACTGCCCTATTTTGTTTGTTTTTTTGTATAGAGTTCATTTTTAATCTTACAGTGTTAGCCACCCTGAGCATTTGCTCCAGCAAAGGAAAGGCGGGATACAAATCTTTAAAATAAACTATTGAAATAGCTGTGTATTTCGTCAGACTTCAATATCCTTTCCTGGCCCCCCTTCATGCATGTTTGTGGCAGCATGGAAGGTGCTTCCTGTGCTTCAGGGATGCATGTGCACATAACAGAACCATGCGGGGGAGCTTGCATGGGAAGTTGCATGGGTCTTTCCCATGCAGTCAGTACCTTCTTTCTCAGTAGGGTGTGGAATGCTGGGCGCAAGACCCATGTAGTTGGCTCCACGTAATTATGTTTCTGCAATGTGAGAATGTACTGTTTCTGCATTGCTACAAGAACTGGTGAGGAGGAAACTCTTCACAGAGCTGAGAATTCCCAAGGAAACTTAGTTGTGCCTGAGAAATAAGTAGCATTGAGAAAGAAACATAGAAAAAGTTTTCCCAACTAAAAGTAGGCCAGTAATGTAGGCCAAAAGTTTAGTACCTTGCAAATAATAACTGCAGTAGCTAAAAGAGTGTAGCTTACAATGAAGCTGATTGCCTGAAGCTGGAGATTTGATTCACCAAGTAATTGGGCTCCATTCTGTGGTTTGTCAAAGCCTAGTAAGTGAGGATATGATCAAAACCCTTTTCCATAGCATTACAAGGCAGGAAACTCTCTTCTTTGTTCTCTAGAGCTTACAAAAAGGCTGTGTCCAAAGCATAGCCTGCCTCACATATATTTCATATATTTCAGGATTATGGATGATGTAAAGTACTTGGGAAGATGACATGGAGGATGAATTGGTACCATTGCACCAGTATTAACTAGAGCAGTGCTTGCCAAAGTGATGGGTCATGAGGAAGGAGGAAGGCAGCGATGCCATCCCCAGGATTGCATTGCTGCCAGGGGGAGGGTTTTTTCTATTCACCTAAGGAAGTGCCTGAGGGACGTAGTGGCGCAGAGGGTTAAACCGCTGCTGCTGGGCTTTCCAACTGGAAGGTTGGGAGTTCAGGACTGCGCGACGGAGTGAGCTCCCGTTGCTTGTCCCAGCTCCTGCCAACCTAGCAGTTCGAAAGCACCTAAATGCAGGTAGATAAATAGGGACCACTTCGGTGGGAAGGTAACGGCGTTCCGTGCGCTACGGCATATAGTCAGGCCGGCCACGTGACCACAGAGGCTTGTCCTCGGACAAAACACCGGCTCTACGGGCTTTGAAACGGAGATGAGCACTGCCCCCTACAGTCGGTCATGACTAGACCATTCGGTCGTGGGGAAACCTTTATCTTAAGGAAGTGCCAGCCTCCAGGAAGCCCCACAGATGCATTGGCAGGGCTTCCCAAGCCTTCTACACAGTAAAAATAATAATCAAAAACCACTTCCTGTATTCAATTGAAAAGTGGTTTTCTATCATGCCGATTTCATGATGTGTGTATTAATATGTAAATTTGTTGCAACTATATGTTGAGATGGTAATCAAAAGCACATGCTCTAGATTTCCAGTATCCTTCACATCTGCTATCTCTGACCATCTGAACATAGCATGGCTGCATATTCTGGAAAAAAATATACTTTGAAACTGGCATATGATTTTGACTGCTTTTAAATATGGCTCCTTGTCATATCTCAGGTCACTCAGAGGGAATACAGTGTAGCTGACTACACCTTAATTCCAGACTGCAGCAAACTGAGTTGACCTCATATTTGTGGATCATATTGCAAATGTGAGTTCCCAGAGAGTGTTCTTATTGAGAACTCTGCAAACCTTTGATACCCCTAGCAGCATCAAAACATACTGTAACAATTAAAGTATTGGGATGTGGTAGGTCAGAGCCAGTAGTGGGATCTAAATGACTTAGGAACAAGAACTCACTTTTGATTGGCACTTGTCGGGAACCCGGAACCAGCCACGGAGCCCGTTAGGATCCGGAACGCCCGTTCTGGTCCATTCCCCCTGAATGACATCACTGCCTTCGCCCCCCCCCCCGGAATCCGGAGTTGCCCCCTTTAACCCTCTGAGTGCCGGCCAACCAAGAAGAAAAGCTCTTTGCAGAGGAATTGGGAAGGGGGAGGAGGGAGAGTGAAGTGGGCGGAGTCAGCCCTAATTTTAACTAGTGGAACTGAGTTCCCCCGCGTTCCCCCTCAATCCCACCACTGGTCAGAGCTCTTAGTCTTCTGCTACTGTGAAACCTACTATTGTTCTAGTGCAGCAGTTTTTCAGCCACTGTGTTGTGGCACATTGGTGTGCCAGAAATGGTTTGCCGTGGAAGTTTCCGGTAGGGTCATATATTAGTAGGGCCATTGGGGGGATGTGAGCCTCTGGCTGGCAGTAGGGTGTGTCTTGTCAATTGTCAAAAAAATGTTGATATGCATTGACAATTTTGGTGCCTTCTCAGTGTGCTATGAGATGAAAACGGTTGAATATTGCCGTACTAGAGGAAGGAAGAAAACCACACTGTATTCTTGTGTTCTTAAAGGTGGTTGTCACTTGGTAATGGTCTTCTGGGTTAAACTTAAGTACAGGTTGGTAACTAAAAGTGCAATCCTGTGCATGTCTACTCAGAAGTAATGACTGTTGAGTTCAAATGATCTTATTCTCCAGTATGTATAGAATTTCAGCCTAATATGCTTTCATGTACCAACAGATTTGTGCTGTTGGAAGGGACAAACCCTGCTATTTGCTTTTAATGTTTGTTTTTCCACTTGTCTGCTGCATAGCTGCATAGAGAGGGGACTCAGCTGCTACCCGTTAGGTGGCTGAGCTGACTCATCTTGGCATTTGCTATCTGTTATTAGAAAGCCTTGAGAAAATAGTTGGTGATCAGAAATAGTTTCTGAGTAGAATATCATATGCTTTCATCATTTATAACTGTTTGATTGTGAGCGTGTACTGGTTAATTGCCTTTTTAAAAAATAGCATAGATTACGTATACTTCTGACCTTTCAGCAACTAGAGACAAGCAAAGTGCGACTGCAGGACTCTGTGAAATTCCTTTTGCTAATTTCTGCTTGCATGATAGACTCATAATCTATACCTTCATCCCAGTTCCAATGCAGAGATGAATTTTAGTTAGGGTTAGCAAACCCCATTGGATCGTTCATAACCTGTAGTACTATAACTGATGGTCCAATTGTATGAATCAAGAATGAGCATTTGTGCCTTTTGAGCCAGCTCCAGCTCCAGAATTTGTCTTTCAGGCTTTTGGCTATTTCCTGGATTCTATTTCCTTTATTTAAAAATAAAATGGCATAAAGCTTGATTTTGTGTTGGATTTTTTAGAAGATGGTTCTTGAGGCAGCATTGTTATCACTCCACTAAATAAGTAGGGCAGTTGAGCAGGTAAGGAATTTTAGGGCCCAATCCTGAAACCAGTGGTAAGCTCTTACCACTGGCCACAGTGTTGCAAATGCACTGTACAGCATGTTCTTGGTACTGCCAAGGGCCCCAATGCCGGTACTGGGCCTGCACCCATGGCCAGAGCCACAGCACCAAGGGAGCAGCCATCATATCGCCAACCGCGGTATGTGCTACCATGGGTCAGTAGAGCAGCTTTCGGGGCAGGGGAAGGTGGAACCGGGTGGGTGGAGGGGAGGAGTGGCTGCAGGAGAGGGGTGGGACGGCTCTTGCAGCTGCATCCTGAACCCCCATGCCGGCCTTGGATGGCCAATGTGGAGCTGCTCCAGTATCCACTGGCAACAGAGCTGGCGGAGACTGCTGGCGGAGACATTGCAGGGGCCAGAGTTTTCCCCAGGGGAAGGGAACAAATGTCCCCCTCAAGGAGACTCCCATGGCTTCCACAGATGCAGCAGTAGCCATTTGGGTACCTTTGCTCTTCCAGGATCCAGGCAACTCAGGATTGGGCTGTTAGTTGATTAATCATCTGCCTTTTAACAAATCAGTTCAATTACTTAGGCAGTTCTTTGCACACTAACCTTTGACTGCTAATCGATCAAAGTTAACTATATTTGCATGCTACTTTAGCCACAATATATGCCTTTTGGATGTATCAAAGAACTGTTTCTTCATACTTAAATCAACCTGACTTGTAATAAGTAAATAATAAACAAATAGGAATTCTTTGGGGGATCCCATTCATTGCACATTAGGAGTGGAGTGGCCTATCTGTGTGCAGCCACCTCCTAGCAGCTACCATTTGCTAAAATGCCATGGGTTCAAGGTTGTTCTGGGCCACTGTAGGAAAACACAACCTCTAGCTGCTGCATCCCCACAGGATGACAAAAGATATGTTAAAAAAGATATTAAAAATAAATTCTTTACTATTTTATGGTTCATATCTTATTGCAACAAAAGCACCAGAGCAAAAATAGTCTTAAAAAATAAATGAGTGTGCCCTTAACTCCCAGCCCCCCCCCAAAAAAACTGGCCCCTACTAAGTAATTTTTATTTATTTTATTTATTTAGTAGAATTTATATCCTGTCTTTCCCATGCCAAAGCAAATGCCCAAGGCGGCTTACATGAGCAGGCCAGTCTAAACCACCATTTTTTCAATAGGGTTTTTACAAATATTCAGTATTCTTGTGGGCCAATCCTCAGGCCCAGATGTCGCCTTCACAGTGTGGTTCTCTCCTTTGGCTGCCTGCCATCAAGCCTCAGCAGGCAATCGCTAGTCAAGCCTGGACAGGTCCTCAAGGTCGTATTCCGTTCTTTTGCCAGCTGGCCTTCTCACACACTCCACCGCAGCTCTCACTTGCAGTGAGCTAATCAGCTCCACGGCAACTCCGTTCTGCCACAACAGGTACTGCGGTGGAGTACCTGTTGTGCGGTGGAGTACCTGTCACAGCCTGGCATCCGTCTCCCATTCAAAAACAAACCGCAGATTCTCCTACTTAGCTTCAGGCAGTACCAACAGTTCAACCATCAGTCCACACCTCTGCCCTAATAGAAGCTTCAAGTCATTCACCTGCCCATGAAATTGATTTAAACTGTGTGGTTTTGTGGATATTATATATGTTTCCCAAGCCATTCAAATATGAGTCTGTTCTGCAAATATCAAAAATTCTTTGGGTACCTGTATCAAGTTGGTGTCCAATATTCATAATGGGAGGGAAAGTAATGTCTCTTGCTGTTCCACAAACACTTGTGCAATAACTCACAGAAGTGTTCATGCAGTGCTGGAATAGATCAGTTCTAAAGCAGTTTTAAGGACTGCTTATGCAAGGTTGCACAAACAGAGCTTCTTTGTTTTCTTTTCACCTTCTTGCACACCAATAGCATAAGGTCTAAAGCAGCAGGAGACCATGTGCAGAATTGCACCTATGGATCCAGTCCATGGTTACGATTGTTAAAAGAATTAATGAAGGGGTGAGAGAGTATGTGGGCTACTTTGAGCATTTAGACAAAATATGGTACACATACTGCAATCTTATGTAGATTTACATGGTAGTAAGTTCACTTTTGAACTCAGTGGGAATATCTGAATAAAGACACTTATGACTGAACTGCATGTATTCTTATTTTCTTTTTGTTAAGACCTTTTTTGTATTGCTGTGACATATAGGTGAAGTGGGATTCCTTGCTGAAGACCGGAGAATAAATGTCGCAATTACCCGTGCCCGGCGCCATGTGGCAGTGATCTGTGATTCGCGAACCATTGGCAACCACAGTTTCTTGAAACGACTGGTGGATTATATGAGCAAGCATGGGGAAGTGCGCACCGCCTTTGAATACATAGATGACATTGTGCCTGAAAACTATTCTCACAAGACTTCTCAGGGGGTCCATGAGCAAGAAAGAAAACCAAAAGAGGCTGATGGTGTGAATCCAAAAGGAAAACCAGCTAAACAGACTAAACAGAAGATGGTTGAGTGTTCTGTGCAAAGTGCAGTCAAAGTCGCAGCAAAGCAAACTGAGATGACAGAGAATTTAACTAAACATCAAGCAATGATACTGGAGTTTCTGGAGAGCCATGAGACTCAGCTAGATTTCCCTTCATCATTAAATGCCCATGACAGACTGCTTGTCCACCAATTGGCTGAGGAACATGGGCTACAGCATGTAAGCACCGGAGAAGGTAAAGAGAGATACATTAGTGTTCGTAAGCAAGATGCTGCCATAGACTTATCTCCGGGAGATGCTCCAGCATGTGAACAGGAGTTATGCTGCAGGTCTTCAAGCCCCCCAAAGGAAGTTCCTGCTGACAGAGAGGAAGGTGGAAGCAACGCTAGCACAGAGAAAGTGGATCTGAAAACGTTGCACCTGGAACGAGTGCAAAGGGAGAAAACCAAGCAAGGGGAGAACGTAAAACAAAGGCAGGAACCAACTGTAAATCTGCAGGAAATCATTGGGAAGAAACACAGAAATGCAGGGAAAGGTATAGCATTCTCCTTCTATGGATTTGATGTTCTGAAGCCATTTCCTTTCATTTTCTAAGCTTTCTATTTGCATTTTTAGAAGGAAGTTTGTCAAAACTTCTTATTGCCTTCTTCCTTTGCTGCAGAATACTGCTTCTCTCTCCTTCCATTTCAGTTCTCGGCATATTCACTGGGGTGATTCCCTTAGGTATATTTTGGGAAATTTCAGCAAGGGCAGCAGACCATGAGAGCTGTTGCTCCAGAGCTGCTGCAGAAATTCATCGCTGCTTCTACGCTGCAGTTACAGCTCATTTCCTCACCTCTTTGTGGCTGGGACAGACTTTTTACTTGTACAGCAGCTACTTTTTTGGGACAGTTACCTTGAGGCCACGAATTCGGTAGAATAAACTGCTCTGAGAGTATTGTGTTTTTTCATTGAAGAGGTTCCTTTGGAAGATTTAAACATTGTGTGTATCAGCAGAGTAATAGGTTCGGCCTTTGGAAATATGGCATGTTACCTTCCAGAAGGAAATAACTATGAGTTTTGTCAGAAAAGATGACCTGACACTCTGATTGGCTTGCTCTGTGGAATCTAACCATTGCTTAGGGTGTGCTGAGGGCTTGGACATAAGTTGTATTGGTGATAGCTAGTTCTAGCAGCCAGATCTGCGTGTCAGCAGACCAGAGATGGCCACCAGAGCTGGAAAGTTAGTGCAAGGGGTGGACAAGGCAGGAATAGGGAGGAACAAGATGGCGATCAGGAGGGGGGTATCGGTGGCCGCAGCACACACTGATATCCTATCCCACTTCCCAGCCTTGATTCCCCTGACCTGGGTCCATGTGGATTTGCACCAGCAATACAGCTAGTGCAGGTTCAAGTAGACTCAGCTGGCCAGCTTAGGCTTACCCTGGGGCAAAGGAACAAATTTTCCCTTACCCTTAGGAGGCCTCCAGATGTTGAAACTCTCTTTGTGCAGCTGCATCTCTGCACAGGGTGTTGAATAGGATTGGGATGCCTGGGAGGCCCCACTGCTCAGAGGTAATGCATATTATTTGCGTTAAAAAAGCCCCCAGTTGAAGGATCTTGGGAAGCAGGTTGAGGAGAGCTGCTATCAGTTAGTGTTGGCAGTACTTGGCTTATACAGGGGGACCAATTGTCTGAAATGAAGCTGTCTTATGCCCTATGTTGATATTTGTAGGCCACCACAGCCTCACTTTTTCTGGACTCTGCACAGACATGCACACATTTTATCTCGCTACTCTTTTATTCTGGCTTGTCCTCTGCTGTCTAGTAGTTTATTTTGCATACATTTTCTGGGCAAGGACAGTATCATGTTTATGCTCTTGTGAGTTATACTCTTTGCTTGTGCATGACTTACAAAACACTATGTCTTGTCGGGTGAGGCCAGGTTTCTGCCATCCACGCATCTTAGGTTATCATTACTTCATGGGCGTCTGTGTTTTCTGCTCCTGACTTCAGCAGGACACTGAATCAACACAGCTATGCCCCTTAACGCTCTTAATAAACACTATGTTTAAGTTCCCTTTTTTAAAATTACTGGCGAATGTGTGGGTTTTTTTCCCCTTTTGACTTTAGGAAAGGCTGCTGTTAAAACCAAAGTGGAAAGCACAGTGGAGGAAGACTTTGATGCTCTGATTTCTGCTGCAATCAAAGCTGACAATATGTGCAGTTTCCACAAGTGCAAAGCCAGCGTAACAACCTTGGGACAGCTCTGCCTGCATTGCAGCAAGCGCTACTGTCTCGGCCACCATATCCCAGAGGTATGCTGTACTCTACCTTAGTGCAAGCGGGCTAAATATCCCCAGGACATCACCAGCTGCTCCGTCTCTTGACCCCAGGCCTTTCTGGCTGAATAGCTGGTAATGTGAAATGTTGTTGAAGTGTTTGACAGACCCTGATTTTCAAGGACGTTTAGCATTACAATCTGGGGACGTGTGGAACCACAAGACCATTTTAATATGTATAAATCCACCAGGGAGGGGGAAGAAGTCATACTGTGTTCACTCTCAACTTTTAGAAAAGATGCTTGAAAACTGTGCCTTTACAGCATGATGGGGGGGGGGGAGTGATAGGGAATCCAGGATTATAAAAGCAATATCACAGTATTCATGAGGAAGCCATGAGGAGAATTTTGGCCTCTAGTTTTAATGCCTGATGATGGGGCAGACCTCTCTGCTAGGCTATAAGTGGAAAAAGAAACTCTCTCTGAGGTGCTGGGTTTGCCCATCATCATTAGGAAGAATGAAGCATTTCCTTTGGTCCTTGTTGTGGTTTTAGTTTTTATGTCCTAAAGCAGGACTGAAAAAAATCTCCACCTCTTTTCCCAAGCACTAAAATAAAAGAGTGGTTTTATTTCCTGGAGAGGTCCAGGACGTACTTGCATTTTTTTCCCTCAGGGTGCTTACAAAAAACACACCTCCACCCCACTCCTTCCCTGGCTCTGTCCTCTGGCTTAGTTTTAGGTATATTTTTTCTTGGAAAGGATCTGCAGAAATGTGAATCCTTAGCTGGAATGAGCAGGCAAGGCCATTAAAAGGCACTTAACATAGCAGAGACAGGGATGTGTGCTTAACGATGTGTCACTAGGTTGAAATAATGTGATACTTCGGAGTACTTTCCCTCCCGTTCCTGTCTGAATCTCCCTGAAAAGCGTACCTCAAAGCAGCTCTCTACTTTTTATCTTGCCTTTCAGATTCATTTCCTGTAGCCTGTTCAGTTGCTTGTAGGAGCTGGAAGCTCTAGAAAACCTGCAAATGTAGGAAGCTGAATATGCTGGCAAGGAAAGGACCGTAGGTGGCTCAGTGATAAAGCACACGCCTGGCATTTATAGGACTTGTAAACCAATTTTTCTACCTCCAAAATGGAGGCACTCTCAAGGCAAGCAGAAAGGCTGCATTTCTTGACATCCTTCATTTCAAAGGCTCTCAGCTAGCAGGGCTGGGAAAGAATGCGTTGTGTGGGACCTTGCAGAACCGCTGTTTAGTTACAGAGGGCAAGACTGATAGCATCGATGACAGCTTCCCTCCCAAAGCAGAATGGTGGCCAGGGGGTGGTGGGTCTCGATCTGAGGCAGAACCTTGGTGGAGCTACCCCCCACCCCCACATTGCGTTTCCATTCCATCTCCTCTGACAGCTGGCATTAAAAAAACCAACCCAAAAGACAGAGCTCCCTGAGCACTTTAAATGTCATGTATAGTTTGATGGTAGGAATAAGATGTCTTCACATGGCAGTTGCCACATAATGTGCCCTGCTAAGGTACCTGTGCTCTGCTAGGTTTCTGTCTACTCCCTGCCCCGCAATCACTGTGATAGCTGATGCAAGAAATGTCACAGGCACAGCAGCAGGGCTTATGATCATAGTTACCTTTTGCTCAATGAGTTGCCACTCAGAGCTCAGGAGCTTGGTCTGCCCATCACTATAGCTCTACAGTGGGAATCATTTGTATTTATTTATTCAAGTTGCACACACCCCCTGCCAAGGTTGGTAGAGGGCCAGAATGGTTTTGCCCGACCGATACAGCTGTCAGCTTTGCCCATGTTCTGTGCCAGTGAAGTACATAAAAGGCCTCTGTGCTCAGAATAATAACATTGATCACCAACGATGAAAGATTTCAGATGTCCTGTTTACTGCACTTCTGACTTGAAGTAGTTGATCCATTGTTTTTAATCTCATGGGGAAAGAGTTGGAATTTGTTGCCGAAAACATTTTGCTCTGTAGTACCTGAAATGAAAGTGGGGAATGAGGGTAGAATTATGGATGTGGCCCCATTTGGGATTATATAGGTGTGAACCAGGCTCTGTAGCCATAGTTGTTCCTGTGATTGCAGTAAGTTTGAAAAAACAAAACTCAACTGCAGAAACGGCTGCCAGCTGTTTTACTGGCCACAGCATTGCAGCTACATACGTGTAAGGGAATCAGATCAGGAATCCCATTTAAGGTTCTGGTTCAGAGTTTTAAATAGGTCTAACTTGACATTTTCTCCTTTTGGAGTATACATAGCAAAGTACTTTTTTAAAGATTAAGTTGTAACTTAAACTTTAAAAATAATTGGTTCATTTGATATCGAACTGTCATGAGGAAATTCCTTTAGAGCTCCAGGCTTCTTCTTCTCTCAGCTCATCAAGTTATAAGCCAATTATGATAGGACTGATAAGATGTTAGAAAGCTTTAAATGGAAGCCTGGATTTATACCAATGCAATTGCAATCTCCAATTTAATTGGCTTGCAAATCACCCAGGTGTTATAGTGTTTGAGGGCATTTTGTAGCTTTGGACAAAATTCAGATGTGAAACTCCTGTTAAAATGAAATCTTCTAACATAATGTGATAGCTTCAGTGTTGTTCCACCTTAATTTTTTTTTTCCTGGCAGCTCTGCCTGCTTGCACTTCATCATTTACCTGTAATGAAAAAGACTTTCATCAAAGCTATTTTTCAGTCATTAATTACATTCTCTCTCTCTCTCTCTCTCTCTCTCTCTCTCTCTC
>JAJKFI010000016.1:792565-811170 GCA_029204185.1 Lerista edwardsae | reverse complement strand
TTATTATTATTATTATTATTATTATTATTATTATTATTATTATTATTTTCCCCTGTAAACCGCTTTGTGTATTTTGTGTTTAAAAGCGGTATATAAATACTGTTGATCGATTGATGTGGCACAGTGTCTTTTGGTACATGCCACCTATTCCCCTTTCCATGGGCCTGTTCCCTTAAGAAACCCATGTTCTAGTCCCAGTAATTTTGTTCCATTCATTTCAACAGAATTAAGCAGGATCGATTTCAGTTAGATCAGAATCCATATTTTTTAAACCTTTCAATAACTGCCAGCAGTTTTCCTTCTTGAAATCAAGTTGTAGCTGTTGGGTCTTTTTCATTTGACTTGTTTGATGTGCCTAGAACTGTGCCAATTTGACATCCACTACAATTGAAGACCTGCACAAAAGGCAGCTATCGCCTGTGTGGCACTTGAGAAAAGTTGGGCAGCAGGCTTCAAGATGAAAGCCTCTCAAACCTACCTAGTACATTCCATCTATTATCATTAATGAGCAATCCATTTCCCAAAGAATTCTGGGCTACTTCAACGATGAAGCATGATGCCTTTCTAATAAGAGCCATTCCTGAAATACAAGAAACCAGCTGTGACACACACGACTACATGGGAGGGAATAATTTCCCCAACGGTTAGTTATTCTTTGCTGATAAAATATGCCCGAGTCAAAAAATAGAAATAAAAATGGCAAGGTTGCAGCCAAGCAGTTGCAGCTTCTCGGTGGGCTTCTTGCCCAGGAACCAGTAGATTTTAATTCTGTCATTTATATTTTTCTAACAAATGCACAAAGAAACCAGAGAGGTGGAAAACTACCAGCTGACACAATGAAGCTAAATTAGTTCCGATGAAACAGAATGGAGCAGAATGCAAGTCTGATCCATGCTGCGTGTGCTTTTCGCTCTAGTTCCTGAGCTGTGGAGATCTATTTCTGCCACTATATAGTGTTTAAGGGCCTGATTTGAATGAGGTCTTAGCTCACATTTTGTTTCAGTATCAGCACTCAGCCCCAGTTAAGCAAGAAAGGCTAAAAAAAGAGTGCCACTGAACATGTGCAGAATGCCTTCCTTTCACAAGTCAACAACTGCACACCATTATCACATGTATGTAAAGGGTCCTGGAGGAGAGATTACTTCAAAGCAGGCTTGAGCTCCGGTGCCTTGTTTTTGAAGAAATTCCACTGCCACCAGCCAAGAGAAGCAATTATTCCAGTGATAAAAATGCCACAGCAAGTATCAAGTCTTTGCTATATTACAGTCCCCAATGCATTATTCTAAGGTGCTGGACATAGTATGGGCTTTAGCACTTCACAGCTCAAGCCACAAGACAGTGATACAACTAGCTAAAAACAACATTCCCACAGTATCTGTTTAGCAAGGGATGGCTCTGACATTAGCAAAGCAAGCTCTGAGGCTCCATTCCATAATGCTCTGGTAACAATTATACAGGGAAAGTTGCATAGAGTTGGCTGATTAGTTGCGCCCCACGCCACCATCACCCTTCACTAGGCAAGCAGGCATTGTGTTGGGAAGATCATAGCATTGGTCCATTCTGTCATTGTCTATATACAGACACACCTGGAAGGGCAAATGGCACAATGCAATCAGATTGGCAACCTTTGTTGTGGGTGTAACATGTGCCTGGGACAAAAAATCCCACTTTTATTGTTGTGTGCTAGGATGGTCTTGTATATGGGGTGGTCAAACTATATAATCTGGTAGAAATGACCACTGGCAGTGTATATATTGGTATTCTTTTGTGTTTACTGTAGTGAGCTTTTGTTGCATCATTATAATGATTCATAGGCCAACATTAGTCACATTAACAAGCAATTTTAAATGGTTAAATATCACTAGTGAAGGTCTGTTACATTGGTATGAGTACTTGGCCCCGAAGGAGAAATTGTCCTTGTTTCAGCCTTTGCATTCATCATTACCACACAAAAATTGAAAGTGCGCTGTCCAAGGTCCTGAAAGTCCATAGTTGTTAGTGAAGCTCAGAAACTAATCAGCTCACATTGAAACACACGTTATGTAGTGTCCTGTATTTTGATATTATTTGGAGACATGGATGCATGTGGCACATGAATCTGAGGGAAATTATGAGTACTTCGGTGCCTGTTAATCTTGCAGGAAAGATGTTTTGGAAGAAGCTGGGGAATCTGGAATTGGCAGGATACCATTTGTCACAATGAGGAGGAGCAGAAAAATGACCAGTAGATCACAGGTAGGAAGAGAACTGGCAGAGTACAACACATTTTGTAGGGAGAAGCAACTGTCCTAGCTTTCCTGATTTCTAGGTCCTGCACAGATTTGCTGAATGGTATGGGTTTTCCCTGAGGCCTTACCAGCTTGCCTTACCATCTCCTATACTGCTAATGGGGATTTGGAAAAATCCAATTGTGCAAGTCTCTCTATGTGGGATAGCTCTGCAGTGTGGCAGGCAGAGCAAAGCAATACTTTGGTAATGTCACTTCATAAGAAGGGATTGGTGCACAGCAATTGCCTCTGTCAAATCCAAGGAAAAGTTCTGCAGTCATCTGTAAAAACAAGCAATTGGCCAGAGAGACCTGCTTTGGCAGACTCAGCTTGTCTGCACTCTTCTGTAAGACGAGAGCTTTTCTTGGTGAGGTGTCAGCTGTGGAGAATTGAGTCAGCCTCCACAGAATGTGTCTGCGTCACCGATGATAACTGATGTTTCTGACTCAGCCAGAGTAATTGTCAGTTCCTGGTTCCTTCCAAACTGAGGAGGCACGCAACCATGACCTTTCTGTTGCATCCGGTTAAGCTGAGTGAAAGACTGCTTGAATAACATGTCTAGCAGCAGTGGTCAACCTTTTGAGCAAGTGCCACAAGTCATATGCAGCATATGAAAGAGTGCCACACTTGTGTAGACAACGCATAAACACACACACCTGCCTCACTGTACTTTTGCCTCTAATCTGCAGAGTAGGGGGAGAGCTAGCAACAAAAGTTAGCTGCTTTCATACTACAGGTAGAACATGTGTTTCCATATGCCAGTTAATCAACACCACCAACACCTTGTCTATATAGCATCCATGCTGTAGGCTGGCCACCCAAGCGCTGCAGGGAGTGTTGTGACATGAGGACTGAGCTATTTTTAAGAAGCTTGATCTGAGCTGATTGAGTCATTCATCACCATCTCATTCATGGGAACTTTCACTGTGCATCAAAACTGTGTGATTAACTGAGTGGATGTTTAAAACATGTTTCTGGGAGGGCCAGTTCAGGCAAATTGTATTACATCTGTTAACACTAAATCATTTTGAAATGGGGGCGAAGAATCAACATTTTACATTTCAGTGGGCTGAGAAGATAGTTAGCACCCTGTAAATCCTTGTGGCACTTCTGCCTCTTTTTTGTTTTTTAGCCAGGGCATTTGATACATTATCATCACCAGGGATGATAGGGAAAAACATTTAGAACACATAGAATATTTCCACAGAGTCTTTATACGTCTAGTGTCCCTAAGAAGGGATACGTCACAGAACTGTGGCATGAGACAAATGTCAGGTGCCACTTCAAGGTCAGCCTTGCTCCAAAGCATCAAGGAACAGTCAGGAAACATGTTCTGAAAGAATCAACCTTTTCCTAACGCAAGCATCTGTCAAAGCACATCATTCAAAAACAGTGTTTTAATCCATTGGAAGGGATGGTTGTGTGACTTAGTGCTGCACAAGTCCAAGGCCAGCACTAAACACGCTAACCTCTGGGTCGGGCACTCACTGTTCCTGCATAAACATTCCTCCCATTATGACATTCCTGCTCTTCCCAAAGAGCTCCACTTCTAGGATTTTCCAAGCTACTTTCAATGTTTTGCAGTAGAAAGTGAGCATTCCTATATTCCCTTCTAGACACTCTCACTTTAGCTAACCCTAACAGACAACTAACATAGGGCCCAGTCCTGTGGGCCTTATTGCCAGCAGTATGTTAGGGTGTTGTAAGCGTGAGGCAAAGCACATTTTCAGCACTCGGAAAGTAATTTTTGGCATCCAGCCAGTGCTCCATAGTGCCAGCCAGCAGTAAAGCCATTGGGGTGGGGGAGGCAGGGAGGGGCAGAACTGGGGGGGAGGGAGGAGCTGCGGGTGGGGTTGGCGGTAGCTTCCACTGCAGGATCCTAAACCCCCAAATCAGGCTGGGCAGACTGACACAGGGCTGTTTCAGTCTCCACTAGCAAAATAGCCCCATTGCAATGGCCAGGGCTTTCCCCAGGGGAAGGGGACACTTGTCCCCTTCCCCTGAAGATGGTCCTGCGGCTGCCGTGGCTCCCGGAAGATGCGGCGGTAGCCATTTCAGTACTGCTGCTCCTCTGGGAGTCGGGCAGCTCAGGATTGGGCTGCCAGAAACTGTCACATAACCCCCACCATGTTTTTCTTCAGGCAGGGCTCAGCAAACTGTGCAATATTAGCTAGACTGGTCACATTAATACTCTTATTCTGTCTCACCCCTTGAGCTCCTCTTCCTATTTGAGGCATCTCATTATTTTTAATGGGTAATTTATATTGGTCCAGTTCACCTTCTCTGTGCTCCATAGTTGACAATCTACACTGATTATCCCATTTATAACTCTGGTTGATTAAACTATGTCAGCTATAGGGTAAAACCTCTCACCCCATCGCTCCACTGCTAAAGTTGGCTGTGTGCAATGGCGATGTGGTGACATTAGAGCTACCGGGGAAAGTACGAGGAAGTCTAAGAATTGGCTATATAAATTCTTCAGCATCCTCTTCCCTTGGCATAGAACAAGCCTCATCTTGGCATGGGAACCTTTGTTTCAGCTGGCTACAAAGCACCAATAAGCTTGTGAAGTGGTGAGAAGCAGGAGTCTTCCAGCCTTTAAGTGGGAATAGATGTGTTAATGTTGTGTGCCTCAAGATTTGATCTAGCCAGAAAGGGCTTTGCTCTGTCTTTTGACCCCTAGAACAACATATTGGCTGAAGAGTACTGTCAGGATTTGGGCCAATGACTGGTGAGACTAATTAAAGAAGGCCAAACAGAGATCAGTCAACAGAAAGAGAAGATTGTTATACTTTACTCCCCCAGCTTTCTCTGATCAATGCAATTCCAGCAATATAGATCAGCCAGAGTAATCCAGAAAGGAAGAAATGTGACATAATGTTAGAGCTTGATTCAACTTCACATTATGTAAAGTAGAACGAATGATTTATGTTGCACTTTTTACTGTTCAGAGTGCTTTAGAAAACAAGAAAATATTGGCAGTATACTTTTAAAAACTGAAACTATTAACAGACCCACAATAGAATTTTATATAGTCAGTCCTCTTTATATGAGAATTCACTATCTGTGAATTTGCTTATCTGCAAGGGGCAGAATTGCTACTTCGCTTGTGATCTGCACCCCTGCCTTGGTATCCACTAATCAGAGACCTTCCAAAGGTTGCAGGGACCTTCAGAATGACAACTGTGACCAGAGCAAACCCCTTTAAAATGGTCGGCGGAAGCATCCTCCAACCACATTTAAGGGGTCCACGTTGGTTGCAAGTGCCATTCTGAAGATCCCTACCTCCTCTGTAAGGACTGCAACATTCAGATATCTTTTGGCACTTTCTGCTGCACTCTGCTGGCTTCCTGAGGGTCTCTTGGTACCTGATGCACCTAACCCCATTCAACCCATAGGATCAATGATTTGTTACTGCAAATTCACAATCAATGAGGATTTCCAGAAACCTAACACTAGTGGATAATGAGGATTGACTGTAGCACTTCAAGCATAGTGTTGTATTCCATCTTGGTAAGCCTTGCCATCTCAGCCTGTGGGAGAGAGATGCCAGTATGGCTATTCCCATTTTACAGATGTGGCAGGCAGTCTGATAATATGATCCATCTGACATGACTCCAGTGTGGCCTCTAACCTACTAGTACAAGCTAGTCAAGATTCTGTCATCACAAAGCAGCACCACACGATCACATTAGATGGTCTTTAAATGTACAACGTGTATGATTTTTTCTATACTGTACTGTATTAGTTTCGCAGCTCTCTAGGCCCTGATCAAGCAAGGATGACATCCAATCCAAGTTGTCCTCTCTAGCTGCCATAAAGGGGAAGCTTACAGGCCCCAAAGAGAGGCATTTTAAGTTGAGAAAGTGGCATGAGGGCATTGGGTTATCCCCAGTCCTCCAGTAGCTTGATCTAAATCACCCTCCAAAAGAAAAAGACATTGTTTCAGTTATAGAATGTCCATGCTATGTCTAGTTTAATCCATTCTATTTGAGGGGAAAAACAGTCTGTCTTTGCCATGGCCACCACTCTGTACTCTCCTGTATCTATGAAGTATCGACACCCAGCGTGCTTAGCATTTTCAATGCAAAGATGCTGCAAACATCAGCCTTCCAATATATAGGCTTTGAATCTCTTCCTCCATGAAACAGCAGCAAAGATTGTGGGCTAGAACAGGAAACCAAAAAATGGCCAAAATATGAACATGATTATGGAATCTTTAAAGATGAAATGTATTCAAAACAAGCAGGCTCTGCTACAATGGAAACTGACAACCTCTAAGCACTCGTCGTCCTGAACAACTTGGGCATTATCACTGATCAATGATGAATTGATCAGTTCTGCTTTTTGCTCAATTTATCCAACCATTGAAAGGCTGCAGCTGCGAAATAAATCATCCAGCATCCAAAGCAGTGAATCACCTGCATCCTAGTAAATGTATTAAATCCACCCCCACAATTGCTGACATTCTTCCCAGGATCTTTTAGCAAACAAAAGCAAGCAAGCAAGCAAACAACTCTCTCTCTCTCTCTCTCTCTCTCTCTCTCTCTCTCTCTCTCTCTCTCTCTCTCTCTGGTACTCTTGGGGAGACAAATGCTCATAGATATGCCATGGCTGAATATCTCCTATGAATAAACATCCCTCAAATGGATCCATGATAAAGATCAAAGGGCTTGACTAGCCTTGAGATGCCAAGGGTAACAAATGACCAGGACCAATTTCATCCCCAACCAAGTGCTTCTTACACCACCCATGTGAAAGACTGCATCAGGGACAGCAAATGGGAAACTGAATGTTTACACTATTTTGCTTGATTCTAGTTCACAGAGCTGTGAAGATCAGTTTGAAAACTTGAGGTTCAGTTGAAAAATGCACATTCAGAGGGGATTATTCTGTTTTTGATTAATGGAAAAATTACTCCCCCTTCATGATCTCCAGTCACATTTTCCTTGATAAAAATAAATTAAATACCCCCTATTGCTAATCACTGTCACACACCTGAACTCTTACCAGCATACCACTCCTCCTAAAACAAAATCATAAGTATTTTTAAATCCAAATTTCCAACTCTAAACATTCATACTATGAAGCAAGTCCAAATGAAAGCAGCTGGACTTCTGAATACACATGTCTAGGACTGAATTTTAAAGTGTGCAGTTTGGAGGCATGAATGCAAAATAAACATATTAGCATTTATTGAGGCGATTTTCATCATTTCGTCTAGGCAGATAAATTGTGTTTGCTTCATGGAAAATCTGGGTCTCTCTGGTACAGAGAAGTAATCACTGAAGTGGGGCAGGCAAGAGGACATTTTGACAACTTATCTTCCTTAGACATCAACTACAAGTTCTCCCATCACAAATGATGCTTCCTTGGAGTTCTAGTTCTGTTCACAAGATGTGACTCTTGCATTCTTTGTCAACATCTGATAGATCAGATATTCAAATTGTGGGTCGGGACCCACTTGGTAGGTCATGACCTAACAGGTCGGTCACGGAAAGCTAGGAGCAGCTATCTTGGAAACTGCAGACCTCACTCTTGCTATATTCCTTTTGTGAGTGTTAACAGTTTGAATTTTCAAGTGAAGCTTTTTAAAAAATTTGTTTTTAGTTCAGTGTTTTATGTAATATTTTGTCCTCATCTTGCTTTCTGTCAGAGATGTTTCATAGTTGTGCAATTGCTGCAGTCCAAGAATGTCAGTCGGCATTCTAGGAGTGTCATTTAATTATGTCACACTGACAGCTTGATGATGTCACTTCCAGCTATGATATCATTTCCAGGTTAATGACATCACTTTCGGTGGGTCCTAACATGAGTGCCATTCTAAAAAATGGATCTTGGTCTAAAAAGTTTGAGAACCACTGTGTTAGATAATTGATTTCCATGCCTTCTCTTGTAAAAACCAAATCTATTTGTATGTTATCTACACAGCTACTTAGATCATTGCAATTCAGCATCTTACTTTTATGCAAATAGAACATGAACACTTCCTACACTTCTTTGGCTTTTGAGTAGAAGTCAAGATACTACCATTTAGAAATGTTGACAGAATCCATGTAATTCAGAGCGCAATCCTCAACTGAGTTAGGCCGGCATAAGCTAAGCCAACAAAGTTTAGCCAGGACAAGGGCCACCATAAAGCATGTTTGGACTACTCTCGGAGTCAGGGAGGATGGCTCACGTCTGTGTGCTGGCCTCTCTGACCCTGAGAGTGGTCCAAACATATTTTACGGTGGCCCTTGTGCTGGCCAAACTTTGCTGGCTTAGTTTATGCCGGCCTAACTCAGTTTAGGATTGCGTCCTCAGTCTTCTTAATCAGGATGAAGTGATAGCATACAGTTTCTTGGGGTGGAATGTGACACAAGATACTCCTATCTGGATCATAATAAAGATTGCAATCTTCAAATCACTTATCCCAGACTCATTCTAGAGACTTTTAGCCATGTTTATTCTGGACTAAACCTACATCACTTACAGCCTGCAGCGGAACTGAGTAAGGGCCCAGTTCTGAGCTCCATAGCCCCCGGGGATATGAGTGTACCGTGGGTGCTGGTATCATGAAGGCACCACAAAGTGCCTTCACTGCCAGTGGCAGGGCCTTAGGAAGTCCTTGCTGCCGGGGCCAGGCCAATGCCGGCCCCACACCATCTGGAGGTGGCAATGCAAGCTGGCGAGCGAGCAGTGAGTTCACCGGTTGCTGGTGTTGCAGGCTCTGTGGGTGGGACAATAGGGCATTCCTGGGTGGGGGCAGTCTGCAGCAGACCAGTGGCGGCCTTCACTGCCTGATTCTATCCTCCTGTTGGGCTGCCTCTCCACTAGCAAACTACCCGGCACAGAGGCAAGGAGACTCATCACCTGCCCTGCGCCCTTACCTGGGGGAAGGGGTTGAATGTCCCCTTCCTCTGAGGAGCCTATCCAGCACCGGAAGGATGCTGCTGTAGCTGCTTGGCTACCACTGCTTGGACAGGTGCCCAGGCAGCTCAGGATTGGGCTGCCCCCCTGGGAAGGATTTGACCTGTGGGATTTTAAGGGGAGCTTTGGGATCGTGTTTGTCCATTCAGGACCTATGTCCCTCTCTGAATTTCAGACTAATGCCTGAATTGGATGGGGGCAGGTGCCTTCTTTGCTCATGTGGAGACTGTATCCTTACAAGGCACAACTAGCCAGCTCTGACTAAGCAAAGGCGTTCTTGTTTTTCCATAAGTTTGGGAGGGACTCCCAGGCATGACAGCGCTCAGAAAACATTCAGAAAACGGCCCTTATTATTCATGACCATCTGCTCAAGGAAAGCAAATGGAGAAGAGGAAATGTCGCTTGAGAGTCACGGACTGAGTAGGACGGACCCTGAGAGGCAGTGCCATGACAGTGGAGGTTCGGGTGTGGTGGGCGGCCACTGGGGACATTGGAAAGACAGTGGGAGGAAGCAACTTACAAAAACGCAGCAGGCATAATGTCAGCAAGGAAAGGCCATTCCTGCTCTAACAAAGCTTTTTGAATCTATCCACTGAAGTGAGTAAACTCCAGGCAGATTTACTAGCCCACCTGCCCATATGCTGGTGTGTGAGTCAACTGTGAAGTACAGATGACCTGAAAGAAAAAGGAGCACTTTCTTCAACTTCCTATCAACCAACCAACCAACAGGTACTTATATACCGCTTTTCAACACGAAGTTCACAAAGCGGTTTACAGGCAAATAGTAATAATAAAGTTAAATGGCTCCCTGTCCCAAAAGGGCTCACAATCTAAAAAAAATCTAAAATCTATCTCTCAACTATCTCTCAAGTTGAAGTGGTCTCAACATAGCCAATCACCATATGAATATTTTGAACAGCTGCCCATACAATTATGTGAACAGCCTTGCTGATCAGGCCAATGGCCCACCTAGTCCAGCTCCCTGTATCTCAGTGGACCACCAGTTGCCTCTGAGAGCACCCAAGACAACATGAGACCTGAATCCTGTTGCCACTCCCTTGCATTTGGCATTCAGAGAGGGGCTACTACTGGAGGTTCCATATGGTCATTGTGGCTTGTAACCTGGGATGGACTTTGCCTCCATAAATCTGTCCAATCCCCGTTTAAAGGCATCTAGGCCTTCAGGCACCATCACCACAGTTGATGGCCACTCCTTGAGTGGCAAGGAGTTCCATAGTTTAATGAAAGATTTCCTTTTGTCTGTTCTAGCTCTCCCACCATTCGATTTCAGAGGATGTCCCCTGGTTCTGGTGTTGTGAGAAAAGGAAAATAACATTCGTCTATCCACCCCCCCCCCTGCATGATTTTATGGTACTCAATCATGTCCCCCTTCAGTTACCTTCTTTCTAGACTGAAGAGCCCTAAACACTGCATAACGGAGGTGCCCAAGCCCTCTCATCGTTCTCTTCCGCACCTTTTCCAGTTCCAGTATATTCTTTTTGAGATGCGGAGACCAGAACTGAACGCAGTATTTAAGAACATAAGAACATAAGAAGAACCCTGATGGATCAGGCCAAAGGCCCATCTAGTCCAGCTTCCTGTATCTCACAGTGGCCCACCAGGTGCCCCAGGAAGTGCACGAGACAACAAGATGCTTCATCCTGTTGCCACTCCCTTGCACCCAGCACTCTGAAGTAGCCTACTACTAATGTAAGGAGGTTGCACAACACATCATGGCCTATAGCCCACGATGAACTTTTCCTCCTGAAATTTGTCCAATCCCCTTTTAGAGGCATCTAGGCCAGATGCCATCACCACCTCCTGTGGCAAAGAGTTCCACAGATTAATTGCCTGCTGGGTAAAAAAGTATTTCCTTTTATCTGTTTTAACTCTCCCAACACTCAATTTAAGCCCCCTGGTTCTGGTGTTGTGAGAGAGGGAAAAGAACATCCCTCTATCAACTCTGTCCCTTCCATGCCTAATTTTGTATGTCTCAATCAAGTCCCCCCCCTCAGGCGCCTTTTTTCCAGACTGAAGAGACCCAAACGCTGCAGTCTTTCTTCATAAGGGAGGTGCCCCAGCCCCATAATCATTTTCATCGCTCTCTTCTGCACCTTTTCCAGCTCCACTATGTCCTCTTTGAGATGTGGTGACCAAAGTATTTCAGATGTAGCCTTACCATCGATTTATACAATGGCATAATAATATTGGCCATTTTATTCTCAATTATTTTCAATTATCTCGAGCATAGAATTGGCCTTCTTCAAAGCCTCTGCACACTGGGTCAATACTTTCATCAAGTTGTCAACCAGCACCCCACAATCTCCAGATCTGTCACAGACAACTCAGAACCCATCCACGTACATGTGAAATGTTGATTTCTTGCCCCAATGTACATCACTTTACACTTACTTAATGGAAGCACATGTGCTATATTGCTGCCCATTCCCGTAGTTTAGAGCAGTGGCTTCTAAACTGTGAGCCACGGCTCCCAAGGGAGCCACAGAAACCCAGCCAAGACAGCCACTTAATCCTCGCAAAACCCCGCTGCCCTATACAATGTATAGGATTATAGGGGAGTCGCAGTTAATGGCCCAGTAGGTCAAAGGAGCCGCCAGTTGAAAATGTTTGGGAACCACCAGCTTAGAGGTCTTTCTGGAGCTCTTCACAATCCCTTCTGGTTTTCACCACTTGGCACAGTTTCATGTCATCTGCAAACCTGGCCACCTCGCTGCTTTTCCCTGTCTCCAGGTCATTTATGAACAAGTTGAAAAACACCAACCCCCAGATGGGGTACACCACTTTTCATCACTCTTCATTGTAAAAATTGCCCATGCGCACTCACTCTGTTTCTTGGACTTGAAACAGTCCTTAATCCATATGAGGACCTGCCCTTTTATTCCCTGACTGTGGAGTTTGTTTTCCCCAAGTTAATGATGATTGCAGTTTATACCATCCACCTCTTATACAGGATCAAATTAATATGCACCAATGGAATTGTAACTTTTTAAAATAATATTTTCATTCCCATCTGGAAAGTCAGGTATTTTACGAACTGACCAACCCGAAGCTATTTATCGTCCACACTGCGGAAGCAAATCCTTGAGATAATCTTTAGCTTTTTGATGCCTTGTCACATCTGAGGTCCTTTGCTGAAATGATCCACCTTGTGGGCACATTCACAGTAGATGTTTAAATTGCCTTTGAAATTTCCCATGTTTCCATGGTGATGTCACACCAGCTTGCATGAGGCATGTTCACCCATTAATGCCTTTTTGCTCTTACATCAGAATGTTACAGCATAAAATATAAGACATTTCAGGCTGCAATCCTATCCAGTGGTCCCTCTGTATCTGCGGAGGTTTGGTTCCGGAACCCCTTGCAGATACCAACATTCACAGATATTCACATCCACAGAAGTCACGCTGACAAAATGGCTTAAATTTGAGTAAACTGAATAAATTTATATAAATTGTGTAGATTTGCACAGATTGTGTACATTATCTAAAACTCATTTCCTGGACTGAACCGAATAGCAATCATGGTGTCTGTTGAGGGCCAGATGTGACATCATTAAGCAGGAAGTGACACCATTAAGCAGATGATAGCCAGAAGTGACATCATTAAGCCGTTGATGGCCAGAAATAAACACTTTGTAATCAGAAGAGAAAATGTGCACATCTTGTTCATAATATGACAGAGGCTAGTTATCATGCTGGAAGAGCCCTATTATAACAGGGGCCAGAGAAATTGCTTCCAGGCACCGCATCTGCCCCATAGGCCTTATGGTTGACACTCTGGGTCTGAATCATACATCTGTTGCCTATTACGGTACATACGTTTATTAACTAAACGTGTAAATTGGTGGTGCAAGGTGAACAAGGCTACAGCAGGGCATGTGAATTTTTTAAAATACATTTTCAATCCATGCTTGATTAAATCGGTGGATGTGGAGCCTGCATATAAGGCAGGCCCACTGTACACACTTTCCTGGGAGTAAGCCCCACTGAGCACAATGGGAGATTCTTCTGACTATACACACATAGGATTGTGCTCAGAGCGATGTGGATGTTTACTCATATTTACTGAGGGCCTACATATTTACTCAGTGAATATTTTACATATCTACTCAGTGGCTCAGTGTGTGTACGTTAGCAACCTAAGGCTGCAATCTTGTGTACATCTCCTGGGGAGTAAATCTCATTGAACTCAGTGGGATTGACTACTGACTAGGAGCAGGCTGCGACGAGCATTAGCAGGCAAAAGTCTCCCTCACATCCACGTTCGCCAAGAAAGCTCAAGCATTAGCCTTTTTTGTGTCTCAGGACGGTTTGTTTAACCATAACAGAAACTGCTCTCCTTATTGGCACTGTTAGAAGTCTCACTGCCATCATTTTGTAACATGGGAGAGTCCATATCCCCAGGAAGCAGGACCGGAAATAGTTTTCTGGGATAAAAGTACCAGGCACAATCTAGCAATGACAAGTTGTTACTAAATCCCATTGGGAACTATATTATCTCAGAGCATGACCTCATGAGTTCAAAACATCACTCACTCAGGGTGCAATCCTACCCTGGAATTAGGCCTGCACAGTTAGGCCAACGAAGTTTGGCCAGAATAGGTGCCACTGTAAAGCACGTTTGGACCACTCTCGGAGTCAGGGAGGATGGAGTGTGCTGGTCTCTCTGTGGGCTGGCCTCTCTGACTTCAAGAGTGGTCCAAACATAGTGTACGGGGTCCCTTGCGCTGGCCAAACTTTGCTGGCCTAACTGTGCCAGCCTAACTCCAGGTTAGGATTGCACTCTCACTCACACACAAATATCCAGGGAAATGCACCATGATTCAAATCCCTTATAATGGAGGGGGGAACACAACTCAGCTTGCCCAGTTACCTCACATTGGTTATGTAATTAATTAATTAATTTCCGTCAACTATATCCCAGTTTGGACAAGTGGGTGGGTGCTCTAATACAATGTACAGCAGACAACAGTCCCTTGAAAGTGACAATTTGACTCTTGCTACACCACCTAATTCACATGTGATCTATTCCAGTAAATACGGTTAGGCTCTTGTGCAATGCACACCTGCCCTGATGTACATGCCACTTCTAATACAAGCATTACAACTGAGCTCCACAAGGAGCTTGTGTGTGTGGAAAAAGTCAGATGCTGCTACCACTGCTGCTCTTTTTTGTTTTCTTTGCCACTTCCCACTGCCAAAGAAACGTGTTGATGTTAAGAGCAGGTCATTGCTTCAGATGTGGGAACAGCAGAGGAAAGGCAACTGTGCCTGTGTGCAGCATCCTTACGCATGTGTTGAAAGAGGGGTGGTAGTGAATTGTGTGTTGGACATTGGCAACATGTCTGCTACTGTTGTGCTTTTCTGACATTTGTCATTATCACAACCTATTGCTGCAATACATTTATGAGTTGCACGTAAATTCTGTTTATGGATCATGGCCCTTATATCACATAAGGAGATAACCTCACCCTGCACAAACCATTAGCAGGGTTTTGAATCTTTTGCTAACCTGATAATTAACACACCCATCTATCTGCAGATCTTCACAAAAGGGGAAGTGTTCTATTTGCAACATCAACATCTTTGTTTGACTTTGAACATAGCCTCTTTTGCAACCCACTGCAGAGATGCAATTTCAAAACTGTTCCTCCCCTCCACTTGTTTCTTTGTAGATTCTGAACATCTACATTAGGTCAACATGAGGTCATCAGCTATGTGCAAATCGGGGCTTTAAAGGGAAAAAAAGCCCCCGTCCTGCTCCCCCGCAAATCAAACGTGGAGCGCAGGCAACTGCAAGTGGATAACTGTGTAAACAAGTTGCAAATGCACACAGCGTGCATATACAGTGAATACGTTATGATGCACAGAGCATCAGAGAACATGTTGCACTGGAATAGGTTGGTGAAAACACAGGCTCAATGGACACTAAATACAACAAGAGGATGATGGTGTGTATACTTTCCATTAAACATGCTACCATCACTTTTAACCCTACTGTCTGCTGTACCCCTAAAGTGGCCATGATGAAACATCAGTGGTTTGGCTCGAAGTAGAATGTCAAATATTCAAAATACAAATGTACTCACCATCATATCATAGTCCTTCAGTGTAAATAGCTTTTAAACTTCCATCTTTATTTATCCCAAAAGTAAATAAATCTACAGCCAGAATTGTTCCAACGGTGGCCTTAGAAAAAATGTTACAGGAATGACAAGATATAGAAGTATACACATTTTATGACCTGAATGATCTTTTAGTATGCAATGTAAACTACATTGTTGTGTCATCCTATTCCTGGATTATTAGTGCTGTGGATGTTGATAAGTAGACTGTCTATGGATGAACGAGGCATAATGTCGAAAAGACGGAGATTATTCTGGAGAGCAGGTAATGTGACCACTGGATTGGGTGTGTATGGATAGGGTTGTCGTCCTCCACTGGCCACATTTCCCAGCTTTGAAGTCCTCCTCCGGCAGTCACTGAGAGCGCAATCCTAAACTGGAGTTAGGCTGGCATAAACTAAGCCAGCAAAGTTTGGCCAGCACAAGGGCCACCATAAAGTGTATTTGGACTACTCTCGGAGTCAGGGAGGATGGTGCATGTCTGTGTGCTGGCCTCTCTGACTCCGCGAGTGGTCCAAACACACTTTATGGTGGCCCTTGTGCTGGCCAAACTTTGCTGGCTTAGTTTATACCAGCCTAACTTCAGTTTAGGATTGCGCCCTGAATGAAGCCCACGTTATGGTGATGGCCGGGAGTGCTTCCACTGAGTCTGCCTGGCAAGAAATTATTTTTGTCTGATTCAGCTCTAGTGATTCTCAGTAATAATAACTTTGGAGTACACTGTGCTCTGCTTGAGGGCTGCCCGTAATGACTTCTCAGAAACTTTGGTTGGTTCAGAACACAAGTCCATTTCCTCACAATCATAGACCACTGGAAGCACATCGCACCAGTCCTTCAACTTCAGCAGCCTTCCCCCTGGGTTTCATAGACACATTGTATACTGCTGAGAAGCCACATGGCCCGAAAGGCACAGCAGCAGTAGAAAACTAACTAAATCCCAATCCTAGACCATTAGGCTATACAGAACTTGGTCATATCCCCCTATAAAATCCATCTCAATCTGTAACATCAACTTCTTGATTATACATTTTGCAGGCAAGATTGAACCATGCAGGCAAGAGCAGAGTCTTCTAGGTGGCTGCACCCTATTGTCCAAGCCCCTTCCTGCAGAGATTCAACCCAAGTCTGCAACTTGGGCTAATGCCATGCATGACAAGACATTTTATTTTGGCTGACTTTTCATGGTCCGATTGAAGTATTGGGAACATCATCATTCTGAAGCTTCTTAATTGTATTTATTGAATTTTAGTTTTTAATGTTGTTGTTTGCCCCACGCCCTTGGGCTGTTCTGGTCTACAAATGCAAGTAAATTAATAAAACACACGCTGCATCAATGATTAAATATTGATGTTGCTTACAGGTGTTATTCTAGTGTATAAATCATGTGGCTGGTCTAAACATTGGTTATTTCTACTCTTTGTTTTCCCCCTTCAGGGATGATGGGAAATTTCTCAGCTCTTGACAATGCAAGCTATCTTGCAACATTTGTCTGAGCTGCGGGACCAAGTTTGTCCCTAATAAGGCTCAACATGCAGGCTGATTCTGCTGCTCTATTACACCAAAAAGCATCCAGGATTATACTTTCATAGCAATTGCACTTCCTGCTAGTTAGACTAGTTAGTTAGAAAGACCCCCCCCTCCCTAATCTGGTAGACAACAGCAGCTTCCTCTTGTCCCTTTCCTTGTACTGCAAAAGGATTTGGCCCTTTTACCAAAATTACCCCCCCCCCATGGCACTGCAAGTAGGGACGCCAAGGACATCCAGGGGCAGAGGAAGTCTGGCTGTGATGTTCTCTAGGAAAGTTGTTGCTTACTTGCTCTCTGGAGGAGACTTGAGCTGTCCTTTCTTTCAGGAGCAGAGTTGCTGCTGATTGGGAGGAGAAACAACTCCAAATGCAATGAGGAAGCAGCATGGGCTCTGTGGCTCATCGTGGCATAATTGGAACTATTGTTTTATAATGCCAGAAATAAAAAGCTGCTCAGCTGCACAGACAATGAAACGCAGGCGAAGGGAGGCCAAATGCCAGCCTGATTACGCACATAAAAAGGTAATCCAAGCAAGTTATGGTTATTATTTACAGCTTTATTTCCCCATGGAGCTCAAGGCAGCGCACAGCCCCTCCCATTTGATCCTCACAGCCTTGTGAAGGAAGTGAAGCAGCTGCATGGCTGAGTGGGGGATCTGAACCCAAGACTCGCCTGTCCTGCTCTCCGACCTATACTATGGTTGCATTCAAGCAAAACACTTGAGTCATGTAAACGTGCACAAAACTGATCTGTGAGCCGTACCTTTCACTGTCAGTATGCGAAAAGAACTAGAGGATCATTTAGTCCATGTAAATGATCTTGGAATAAAAGGACATCATCTTGTGTGTGACCCCTTGGGAGCCAGGCACAGGGCTAAGGGTGGTGGGATCCTTTCAGTCTGGAACTCCAGTTCAATATTAAACTAGGTAATGCAGCCAGTACAGACGGCACATGGGAAGCACCTCACATACTCTGTGCAGTCAGGTGACAACTTTGTAGATTTCTATAATGCACCCTCTGTGTAAGAGTAAAATGGATGATAATGCAATGAAGCAGACAGGTTTATGGGTGTCGCAGGCATCACTTTCATCATGAATGGACGTTTCGTTTTCATTAGTAGTCCTACTGCAAAGAAATGGATCTTCACCGAACAATGTATCACCCCATGAGAGAAATGGAGGGGCCTACCTTTTAGATTGCAGGAAAAATGTTTATGAGTTCCACAATGTTTATGAGTTCCACACCTTTTAACACTGAAGTAAGCTGTCAATACAGAAAACACGTCACCATGAAATGTGCCCTGAAGTGTAAAGCTACCTGCCAGAGGCAATAATTCTTGTGGCTGGAGAAAGGGTTACTGCTGTTCCTCCCTCCTTCCCTCTTTCCAATTGGGGAAACAGCTCTGTGCTGCTACCCCAGCTGTCGGCAAGAGGCAGTGGGATAATCCTGGTGTTCCTCTGGTCACAGAATAGAGTGGGACTATGGTTGTAATGTCTCTCCTGGCTCTTTAAGGAGATGAGCTGCGGTTTACAGAGCTATCTTGTCTTCCTCCTGGCATTAAAGGGCCAGAAGAGACTTGTTATCAATCAGGCAGCAGGGAGGAGGATGGGCACTTGAGGGGATGACGCCTGTTTATCCACAGATTCGGAACCTGTGTTTTGGACGAACTGTGGGTTCCGAATCCATAGCTGGATTCACTAAAGACCTCCCATGAATAGCCTCTATGGAGCAGTTCAGAAAAACCCCTGGAGCAG
>JAJKFI010000016.1:751308-792165 GCA_029204185.1 Lerista edwardsae | reverse complement strand
GCTTTCGCCATTACGCAACGGAACACAGCGAGCACGCTGCCGATCACCGAGCAGACCCGCCCAGCGACCGAGCAGAGCCCGCCCAGCGTACCGGTAGGCTGACACTACTGAGCACCGCCCCCTACAGTTGGTCACGACTAGACCATTCGGTCGTGGAGAAACCTTTACCTTTTAACCATTCTCAAGAGAGAGAAAAAAGGCAAGCATATGTTTATTTCTTAGTTATACATCATGCACTTCTTTTGAATCTCAGGCTAAATCAGTGGTTCCCAAAGTGGTGGGTTGCGACTCATGACCCTGGGAAGCTGGCTGCTGACCCTTTAAGGGGCGGAGAGAGGGGAAAGGCAGCAACACAATCCCCATGCTCTCAAAAGGACTTTTTTTTCACTTACCCTTGCTGTGCTGGCATCCAGGTTGGTTTCGCAATTGAGGGCGCAATCCTAGACTGAGTTAGGCCAGCATAAGCTAAGCCAGCAAAGTTTGGTCAGTGCAAGGGACACCGTCAAGTATGTTTGGCCACTTTCAGAGTCAGAGAGGCAGCACACAGACGTGCGCCATCCTCCCTGACTCCGAGAGTAGTTCAAACATGCTTTATGGTGGCCCTTGTGCCAGCCAAACTTTGCTGGCTTAGCTTATGCCGGCCTAACTCCAGTTTAGGATTGTGCTCTGAGTTGGTTTCACAGAAATGGGTCATGATCATGATTAAAAAACATTCCGCAGCCTGGGAAGCCCTGTGGGGGCTCCCCACACCTCCCAGATGCCAGAGCTGCCAGGGGTAAAGCTGAAAAAAGCCCCTTTGCCCGGGGCAGCAGTGTGACCCTGGAGATTGCATTGCTGCCTTTTCCCTGCTCCTGCTAAGACTTACATGGCTCCCAACTCCCTCATAGGAGTTTGGAAACCACTGGGCTACACAGTAGTGAGAACAGCAGTGAAAATCACCAGTCTGGCCTCAGGAATCAGAGAGAATGTCCAATCCTCTTCCTATGTGACAGCTCTTCAAATATTTGGCTAGCCCCATCACTATGGCAGTGGATCTGATCCTGGTCTGGTGCTGCAAAAGCTGTGCAAATGGCTGGTTCGCGCAAAACCTGCTTAAAAGTCCAGTGACTCACCCAGGGCATGCTGGAACAGGTAAGGTGGCAACAGGGGCAGTTTAAGGAAGGGTAGGGGCAGGGAATGGGCTGCATTGGGGTAGTTTGGGGAAGGATCTCAGCAGCAGCATACACCAAGATCCCAGCCCCCTTTTCCTGTCCCGACACCCTCTGAGGATTCTCAGACTAGGTCTAAGGAGACCAACTGGAGGCCAGGTTGACTATGGGGAGGTAAATAAAAAAGGTTTTTACCTAACTCTCCTGGGCTGTCCGCCGCTCCTCCACCATACCATGTAGCACATGCTTCACTGGTGACACTGCAGGGTGTGGGCCAGCAGGGAAATGGACTAGGGTGTCTGTCTTCTCTTCTCTGGGCTAAACATATCAAGTTCGAGTATACAGGTAACTAGATAGTGACAGGTGACACTCTTGCTTTAGTTTGTATTATGTCATGAGGGCTGGATGCCCGGACAAGAGGCAACAGATTGCTATTGCTTTGCCTTAGGTGTACAGCTGCGGTCACCAAACTCACAACTGCTGCATCCCCCTAATCCTTCCCCATTCCAAGTGGCGCTTACAGTTTCATGCAAGCGCCGTTCCATTTTGAAACCAATTGGCTAGCAAGGACGCTCTGGGCAGTTGTGTCTATGCAGCGTCCAGCTGCCTGGGAATAGACGCGACTGCCCAGAGCATCCCTGCCAGCTGATCAGTTTCAAAACGGAACAGTGCTTGCATGGAACAGTAAGTGCCGCTCACATGGGGGAAGGACTAGTCCAAACCCTGGATCCAGCCTGTGGGCCAGGGTTTGGAGGCCCCTGGTGTACACAATTACCCTCCTAAAAGCACTGGGAGCTGGAAAACTATGGTTTTCCATCTACTGTAGAGCAGCCTCCAATATGGCTGAGCAGATCTTTACGTAGGAACAAGGCAAACCATTCCTATGGCTGACATCAGCTTATTGAATTTCACGTTGAATTCACTGATCTGGAAAAGGGGACTAATGTACTCGCAGTTGGTACTTAGCTACAAGGCAGTGGAAAATTAATACGAAGGTTTTGTGTGTTCCTCCCCCCACCACCACCCATGTCCTCAGGCATACAGCAAACCTTCATTTTTGTAACTGCGAACACTGACAAAAAGTATTCTTAAGGACTTCTTGGGACACACGAGCTCAGTGACTCCAGATGTCCTTTCATTTGCTGATGTTTTTCCAGATGCTAAAGTTAACCCCACCGTAACACTTGGTTGTGCAGGAGGAGAATTAAACAGCGGGTGGCTTCATTAATTGGGACAGGGAATACTGTATCCCCCTATCTATGCCAAGTAGGAACGGCAAAGCAACAAACATTGGCTTGTGAAGGAGCCTGTCAAGGTTCCAAAGACGGACAAGGAAGGCATTGTTGTGACAGCGTCCAAATATCAAGTGGGCTTCCATTCAACGTTCTCTTTTACCAGCCACTGTTTGGCTCGTGCACGGCTGAGATCAAGCAAGTCTGACATCCATCGATGACTACTTCAAAGAAGAGGTAACATTTGGTGGGAAGGGGGCCAGGTCAGGTTTTCAGAGCATTTTGTTGGATGTTGTTTCATTTTGAAGGGTAGGTGACTCTTATCCATACCAAGCAAAGGACCAAGCTTGGCAGGTGTAAAAGAGCTCTGGAAGTCAAGCTGATGCGGCTCAAGTTGATTGCCAGAAGTTGCTGGGGGCATGAAAGGTTGGGGATGTCCATTTTACTGACATTCCTTCTCTCAACATTCTATGGAAACCACTCATTCACATACCTTTTATCAACAAAAAACATTTTAAATTTATCATTATACATTGTCATTAAAAATCAAACATGCTCAATGTTTCCATTTTTTCTTCTTCTTTCAAAATGCTGACCAGCTACACCAGTTGCCCAAACAGCCTTCAGGCACGAGGAATCCAACATTTCCTTTGATACATTCAAGTCTTCTCAATTGACATTGAGCTTCCTTATGACAATGGGCTCTGCAGATAAGCAGCTATGGCAAATGAGCATGAACTGTACAAAAGCTCTCATTGATGGTCCTATCTGAACTGAAAAGCTTCTTTAACTATATCATTCCTTTAGGTATTGAAATGTGAAATTTTAGAATCCTACTGCTTGTGTAGGTCTGAAGACTACCTACCCCAACGCACCACTCTAAGGTGAAATCATTTATGCTCAAACCAACAGCTGAGCCTCATAGGTTCCATTCCTCTGATTATTTCTGATGTTTGAGGATCCCCAAATATCCACAAGTAATATGCTCATAACTGCAGCTGAAACTTTCTGCTGTGAGAAACCCAGAAAAAGAGCCTTCTTAGTGATGCTTAAGCTATTATGGAAACCTGTGAAACAGGATTACATTGTACTCTAGATCACTGTGGGATGATCACATTGGTGGTTTTTTGTTTTCCTTTTTCAAGACAAAGAGGGCTGTGGCACCTTCAAGACTAATTTATCAAAGAAGGAGCTTTTGCCTGGGAGAACCAATATAATCAGATCCATGATATAGGTTCATTTCATGTAGCAGATTAAATAGGCCTTTGCCTATGAAAGCTCATGCTACAATAAATTAGCCAATCCTTAAGGGAGCTTCTTGGTTTGCTTGACTGCAATAGACTTACATGATTCCTCTCCTAAAATCTGTATCATGATGAAGATTCACATGACAGTGGTCACATGAAGCTGTGCTCATAAGTGGATTTTGTAAAAGTAATTTTCCATAAAATGAAGTGCCTTTCAAGTGAATGGGGCTTGCTTCTCCCAAAATGTGCTGCGTGACCTTATTTTGAAATAAGAGAGTAATAGTTTGCATTTGTACAGCACAGTTTGACTGTACAAGGTGCTTCCCATTTGTTCCCAAGGCGCTTTGATGTAATTCTTACAATTACTCTGGTAGGTAAGTAACTGACCAATCCTACTGAGGGCCAACTTCAATGGATTTCACCACCTGCTGCTGTATGTTCCAGGCCACCATCATAAAAGCCACCAGCACAAATGGTTGCAGGTCCCTTGTGCACATGGCAACAGCTCACCCAGCCTGCGCCAAATCAGGTGTCAGCAGGGTCCATTTGGAGTGACGAGAGGGCCAAACCAGAGGGGTTCTGAGGTGGGAGGGGAAGGATCTTGGTGGCAGTGGCACATACCAAGATTCAATTTCCCTTTCCTGGCCTCTCTGAGTTAACGCCACCTAAATAGCTAGCATAAGTCTCAGAAAACGCATTGCCAGCCAGGTGGCTAACAGGGAGGCAAGTCATCACCCCCACCCCCAGCCACCACCCATGGCATGCAGCACATGTTCTATTGGATAGCCCTGGACTGCCTGTATTATTATCTGTGTATTGTAGCTCAGTGCCTTAGCCACTATGCTAGACCAACTTTCTAGTTCACTGGCTCTCACTTCCAAACAGGTAGGGGCAGGGTGATGCCAAGTAGGTATTATGCCCAAAGCTTCTCCGTCCCAACCTTCTTGGTTAATGGAAAGCCTTCATGGGGCTGCAATATGTAGTGAAAAACAAATCCATAAATGATTGGTTCCCCAAGCTGGTGATGTCAGGAGCCAAAACACCATCCTATTTGTCCACAGCTGACTGCATGGTACACTTCAGTACACAAGTGGATTCTTCTCTTCATGTGTTGGTTCTCTGAAGTTCTCCCAAGCCTTGGATGGTCATATTTGGCAACTGATCTTCTGTTGTTGCTGTTACTAGTCCATTGTGTGTGTGTGTGTGTGCGCGCGCACACACACACGTGTGAGAAGAAAATTAGGAAAAACACAATATTTGGAAAAACAGTTTCTGCTCTTGGGTGTCATAAACTCCATGTGCCAACAGCATCAGCTTACTGGAAAAGTTTAGACACCTGCGGGATGATCCGCAGTGAGGTGCAAGGAGGCCCTTAGCTTCGTCGAAGAGGGTGCCACATGGACACAGGCTTTCTCAAGGTGGCCAACATCTGGTTCCAATGTGTGATGCCCATGCCACCTGCAGCTGGGCCTATGACAACATGGCCAATGTTTTCAGCTCTCCCATCTTCAGAACATTCTGCCACAGTGACCCGGAGAGAAAGTTCCTGCAGGAAGATCAATTAATATTAGCCACACTTCACTGTCCACAGCACCCAGAAACATTGCTACCCTTGAGCTTGGCAACAAGTAGAGATTGGGTGACGGTGCAACAGGGCAATGAATGAGCTGCTGCTTCATTTGCCACTTGGGAAGCAAGACAAGCGCCCGGTGCCTCTGCCCCACTTCAGAGTTCCATCCCATCATCTTCCATTGTTTTTGGTTTGTATGTCTTTGCGCTGGCATTGCCAGTTCCCTCTGCAAGCTGTGAACACAATCCTATCCAACTTCCTAGTGCTGATGCAGCCATGCCAACAGGGCATGCACTACATCCTGCAATGGGAGGGCAGTCACGGACGCCTCCACAAGGTAGGGAAATGTTTGTGCCCTTACATCAAGACTGCATTGTGGCTTCATCAGTGCTCGGAAGGATTAGGCCCAAAATGACTTACAGACAGCTGTGCCCTTTATGCTGAGCAGCCTTCTTGTGAAAGGACATGATAACATTTCAACAGCTGGCAACTTCTTTGTCATTTTAATCATGATCTGCTTCAAGCACACTGAAATAAATTAGGCACTCCAGATATCTGATGTGAGTCAGATAGCCAATCCAAGACTCCTGGCTCCACGCAGATTATCTGCAGAACTAATTAAAAAGTTATTTTGTTATTCATTAAAAGATCAGCATTTGCATGAATAAAGGAGCAGCAAGGGGGGTAATTCAGGAGTCTATTCTATTAAGCATTATATGCAGAGAAGTTTCTTGAGCCAAAAAATACAGGGAGCTTAAAGTAAAGCTGCATAAACCATGGAGATTATTTCTGCATTTACAGGGCCCAGCCTTGCTTCCCATTTTGTTCTCAATTGTTTTGAAAAACAAACAAATAATTCAAACTTGTGATTTGCACAGGCAAAGCACACAGTACGTGATTTCACATGGCAGAAATGTATCAGCTGCAAAGCCTAAGAGCCGTGACCAGCATCCCACTGAAACAGCACTGTGCAAAGAAGATGATTGTGACAAGAAGAGATTCTGGAAGGGATGTTGCCTCAGTGTTTTTTTTTTGGGGGGGGGTGTAACTTGCCAAAAATGTAGACCTTAAATCCCAGATTTCCTGTGGACATGGCCACCTACACCTAGGCAGACTCTTCCAACAATTGACCAACATCCACTCATTACTTTTATTTTGTTGATGATTGTATGCTCCTTTGAGAATCACAGTGGGCCCCAAGCAGTACAGTGTGAATACATGCAAGACCCAGCGCAGAGGCGTTTCTACAGGGATGGCAAAGCTCTAAGTTTTGCAAGAAGCCTTACCCTGTTGTGTAAATCCCTCCTCTCCCTTGCTGCTGTAGCCAGTAAGCAACGCCAAGATTGGCTAAAACGGTGCAGGAGAGGAGTAATCTCCACTGCAAGGTAAGGCTTCTTGCAAAACGTAGAGCTTTGCCATCCCTGTAGAAACGCCACTGACCCAGCGTGAGAGTTCCATTCATAGCAGCAGGCTTCTGCACATGGATTCCCTTGCTGGATAATGTACTGGATGTTTCCAGTTAATTCTCATTTGAGCCCTAGCAGAAACTGAGCATTTCCAAAACCACACATGTAGCTTGATAACTGTCTTGAGAACAAACAGTGTGTTCGACTCCAACCTTGGCTCTCAAATACTAGAGAAGCTGGTTTATTCCTCGGAGACATCCCTATATTCTGTTCACGGTAACCACAACAGCAAATATCTCCCTTATGCTACCATACTTTAATCCAGCGGTCCCCGAATGTTTTAGCACTGGAACTCACTTTTTAAATGACACTCTATCAGGACCCACGTAACTTTATGAGACTCAGAGCACAATCCTAACCTGGAGTTAGGCCAGCACAGTTAGGTCAGCATAAGGGCCACTGTAAAGCGCATTTGGACCACTCTCTGAGTCAGGATGTTAATTTGCACGTCTGTATGCTGGCCTCTCTGACTCCGAGAGTGGTCCCAAACATTTACTATGGTGCTGGTGGAGAGACCACCTTCTGGAGTATTTATTGAGCTTCACGTTCATGGGATCAGGACCATTTGGGTGGGCTTGTATCTCCCTCCACCTAGCCTCTGATAAGAGCAGAGGCACATTTGCCTACTCATCCATTTCATATGTACTCATCTCTCTTGTGTTTGCAAAGAAATCTGCAAAGATGCTGAACGGCTGAAACCCGAAAAGAGCACCTCATTTTGTTGTTCTCATACCGTGAGTACAATGACAAATAAATTTCTATCTATCTATCAGATGCTGAATATTTGGTTTGCGTCCCCCAAAACAGCTACCTATAGTGCTTCTTTAAGGTCTATCAGCAAAAACAAACTGCATACAGTTTTTCAAGGAAGACTTGACCCTATAGGAGGGAAGACTAGCAAGGTGAAATGAGATGTCAGTCTATATGAGTTTGACTAGGAATACAGGACTGTTGTTTCTAAAGAATGATATTTTCACTTGTTATTCACATACAGTGGAGCCCACCACTGCCACTGTGTCCCCTTGAGGCTGCAGATGGTAGAAGGCCTCACCGCACTCTGTTGGCTTTGTTGTATGTCACAATGCCATCTCTAGATGCTTGGTGATGATGTCACACATTATTGCTGAACTTCCAGGCTGCTGAGCTCCAAGCTGTGAGCAGCTTGGCTTTGAGCTGCGCAGCTTAGCAGGAACCCTGGCCTCCAACAAAGTATTTTTCTGCTCATCAGACACAAGAGGGGAGGAGAAGGGGAAAACATGTATGAAGCTCTGCTTGTGCATGTATATGTGTGTGCTAGAACTATGTTGGGGACTTGCAGAACTTCAGTGGCAAAGACGAAATGGCACTCACTCCAACACCTTGATTTTTGAGCAACTTTACCTGAACCACTTGGGAGCAGTCTAAAATATTTTTTTTCCAGTAGCAAGCCCTTCATTACTCCAGTATGTGCTACTTTTAGCCTTAACAGTTCACTGGTCATCACCTTACCCAATCACTAGGAGCGTCAGGATGGTGTAGTGGTTTGGGAGTTGGACTAAGACCTGGAAGATCCAGGTTCAAATCTCTGCTCAGCCACAAAGCTGCCTGGCCAGTCATGATCTCTCAGCCTCACCTACCTCACAGGGTTGTTGTGAGGACAAAAGGAGGGAAGGAACCACGTACACCATCCTGAGCTTTTTTGGAGGAAGGGTGGTCTAAAAAATATATGTGAAAAATAAATAAATATTGCTAGATACATTGTCTTAGGAATGCTGTCCTTTTATATGCCAGGTGCAAGGGAGTGGCAACAGGATGCAAACATCTTGTTGTCTCGTGTGCTTCCTGAGGCACTTGGTGGGCCACTGTGAGATACAGCAAGATGGACTAGGTGGGCCTTTGGCCTGATCCAGCGGGGCTCTTCTTATGTTCTTATGTTAGTTTTGTTGTTGTTTGCCAAGAAAATCCCAAGGACCCTACAGGCTCCAACATTTATACGTGCAACACACTTTATCACTCAATCCTCTTGGCCAATTCCCTAACCCTTTGTCCTACCCCCATGATTCCCTCTGCCTCAAGAAGAGAAGGAATAAGCCACAACAGTAGGTCTGGTCGTTATGGTAACCCATCCTTTTTCTTGTCTCTATGACACCGCTGAATAAAGCTTCTTTCTTATTATTGCTTCTTTGAAGATTATTCTTTTCGATATGTTATACCAGCTTCCGGCATAGAAGCCTTTGAGTGACTGAAAAGCAAATTAAATTCTATTCGGCCTTCCAGATGATGCGCTGATTCTGTTTACATCTCCTTCGAGGGTTGTCTTCTCCCATCATTGAATTCAGAAGTATCTGCTTTGCACATCAAACCCGTGTAGGCAGAATCGCTTTTCCATCAAGAAAAACTTATGAACTTATGATTCAGAGGAACTATTGGTGTCAGCTGGATTAAGTCAAAGCAAATGGGCTATTCCTCCACTTATTGAGCAGGATCCTATAGTGTGCCATTGTTTGGCTTTGTGCTTATCTTTGAGGTCTTGTTCACTCTACTACGCCATACCTCCAGCTGTGTCAGCTTTGGCACCACAGTCCAACCATTGTTAAATATGGATTTGTGCAGTGATGTCAGGCAGGGGGAACGCAGAGGAACTCAGTTCCACTAATTAAAATTAGGGCTGACTCCGCCCACTTCACTCTCCCTCTTCCCCCCTCCCAATTCCTCTGCAAAGAGCTTTTCTTCTTGGTTGGCTGGCACTCAGAGGGTTAAAGGGAGCTACTACAGATTCCTAGGGGGGGGGCGAAGGCAGTGATGTCATTCAGGGGGAACGGACCAGAACGGGCGTTCCGGATCTTAACAGGCTCCTGACAAGTGCCAATCAAAAGTGAGTTCCTGTTCCTAAATCATTTGAATGACACCACTGGATTTGTGGCATATTTAAACTGGACTCAGCCAGCAACATACCTACCTATAGGTGGCTTGACACAGCTTGAAGCAGTGGATGTCAGCATGGGCTACCCTTTCCTTAAAAGAGCAATGCAATGTAATTACCATGGTAGCATCCTGGCAAGAACTTCTAGCATTGGGAGTTCCCCCTGTGAATGGAAGGAGTGTTCCACTTGTGCAAGGACCTCTTGCATGAGTGGAATGCACTTTCCATTTGTGGATGGAGCTGTCAATGATGCACATTCTAGTTGGGATCCTACACCACATTGGCCTGGAGATGAAATTGCTTCTGAACCAACAGACAAACCAGGGGACTAGGACACTCTTACCTGTAGGACAATTGCTGGCACTGAGAAAATCATTGCCTCATTAAACACTGGGTTTGTGTCACCTCTCTTCATTGCAGTCTTCTTCTTGCTGATTTTCCTCCCATCCTGCAGCAAGTACACTTTGACAAATGGATCTGATTGAATGGGAAGAAGCAGATCATTTTGATCAGGTTATTGTCCCAGGAATAACGTTTGCTGCATGAACATTTGATCCAGGAAAAAGGATTTTTAGAAAGAAAAGGGAACCTTGGAAATAGTGTGGACCCCATCAATTTGGACAATGCACTAAGCAGGGGTATGTACATGTAAAATAACCTTAGCACTACTTGTGAAAATCACATTTTAGACCAATTTTGTTTTCACTGTCTGGTTTTTAAGTGCAACAATCTGGTCAAAAACTTTTGGGTAAAATGGTAGGCAGGAGGTGTGGCCTGGAGGTTAAGCTAACCAAAGAAGCTAAGTGGGAGTAACTGTGGTTGTGCCATGGAGGGGAGACGGAAGCAGCTGATAAAGCTGTTGTGAAAGGACGGAGCCAAAAGGAGTGATCAGCAGACTGTGAGTGGGGGAGGAGTCACTGCCATAAGCTGCTATGAGGCAGAGGAGAGTGGAGGTCAGCTGCCAATAATGCATAGCAACCTGTCTGATTTGTAGCTGTTCCTGCTGGAAACCCGGAGGGTATGTGTGCAGCAAAAAGAACGAGGACCATGCCATGAAGTTCATGAACCTCTCACAGTACATTAATTGTAAAAAATTCCATTTGTTTAAAAAATGGGATTTGTTAATAGTCTGCCTATGTGAACCACTTTGGGGCTGTAAGACTCTCATTCATTGTGAGAATCAGTGAGAAAAGCAGTATAGTATTATAAATACTATATTATTTATTATTTATTATTATTTTAAAGATTTTTACCCCGCCTTTCTGCCTAAAAAGGCATTCAAGGCGGCAATACAAAAAACAATTAAAAACAGAATAAAAACATCATAATTTAAAAACAGTGATTAAAAACAATATAAAAATACAATATACAAATACAACTGTTATCCCCTGGATCGAGTGCAAAAAATAAAAAATACAAGAAATACAAGACCAGCCAGCCTGTCAGCAACTAAAAGCCTGTTTAAACAAGAAAGTCTTCAGTCCCCGCCGAAATACCGCCAACGAGGGAGCAGTTCTTAGCTCTAAGGGGAGGGTATTCCAAAGTTGGGGTGCCACCGCCGAGAAGGCTCTCCTGCTGGCCGCCACCCCTCTCACCTCTCCTGGTGGCGGCACAGTCAAAAGAGCCCCCCCAGATGACCTCAGAGTACGGGTCGGATTATATGGAAGGAGGCGGTCCCTCAAATACCCTGGGCCCGAGCCGTAAAGGGCTTTAAAGGTCAACACCAGCACTTTGAATTTGGCCCGGAACAGAACCGGCAGCCAGTGTAGTCGCCAAAGCAACGGCTTGACAGAGTCAAACCGCTGTGCCCCAGCAACCACCCGAGCAGCCGCGTTCTGTACTAGTTGTAATTTCTGGACCGTCTTCAAAGGCAGCCCCACGTAGAGCGCATTGCAATGTATAACAATATGTATAACAATAACATACAAGTAGATGATCCCTTATCCAGACATCTGAAACCCGGACTATTCTGAAATCCAGAATTCTGGAAGATGTCTTGGACATGTTTGTCCAAGACTTTTTAAACACTTTCTATAGAAAGAAGGTCTTGTGCTCATTCCCATGTACAGGCTGTAAGTTCTGTCCTCTGCTCTGTAGTGTGTGCCTTTACATATGTTGTTGAAACATGTCGAAGAGGACAGCAGACACCCAAATAGGTAACACTGAAAAGAGCAAGAGGAAGCATTTCTCATTATACTTATGCAATTATTCCAAAAACCAGAAAAATCTGAAATCCGGACACTTTCCCATCCAAAGCAGTCTGGATAAGGGATATTTAACCTGTAATAATGTACCTATACAGATAAGTACATGTTTATCAGACCATGTACTTTCTCAGAACAACTGAGGGAATTGAGTTAATTAAAACTGGAAACTATGGCAATTTATTGCTTCTGACATGTTCACAGAGAATCACCTACCACAGATTTTCAATTTCTGATGACTATTTAAGTAGCCCAAAACGTGATGCCTGGGAGAGAAACACTCCAGAATATTTGAGGACTGCCCTGCTGTGATGATTATTCTCTGGAGAGAATCAGAGAGACTTGAAAATACTAAATGAAATTCTTTCCCTGATTTCCAGATGCTGCACTCAGAAACTTACACTATTGAAAGAACCAGTGCCTGTATCAGTTTATCATATTTCTTATCCTGCCTTTCTCCCCCAGAGGGGAGTTGACGTTAACAGCGAAGGTAACCTTAGCGCATGTGCAGGCTTCTTGTTATTGTACTGTGCACATTTGTTTCAACAAATTTCTTCTGATTAACAATTCAGAACTCGAATTCTTAATTTGAGTCCTTGACTGTATCCACAATTTCAGGAGCCATCTTGCTGTTACAGGCCACTTTGAAGCTGGCCAATGGGCCAAATGAGGCCAGCCTGGGCCGAGTCCAAGCGACACAGCCAGGCCATTGAGGAGAATGGTGGCCTGGAGGGAGAGCCAGCCTCATCAACCCAAGGACAGCAGAGTTGCTTGCGAGAGGTCAGGAAGGCCGGAAGCAGGACGCAGGCTGAGAGAACCTCTTCCCCCGAGCCCCGTTTGAGGTCTCCTCACCTCTGGGGCTGATAGTCCCTCCCTCTTTTTTCTCCAGCAAGCCAGGACAAGCCACTCACCACCGGCCTAGGAAGGACTGGCTTGCCTAATGTTTTTCAGTGCTATGCATTTCGTTAGAAACTTTGACTTGCTGTTAATTCAATGAGATGAATAAAACGTCATTGTTTCTGTAACCATTTTGATGTCGATGGAGCTGCTTGAGCTTCCCAAAGTCTCCGAATAGTCTTTAGGTCAGATTGGAGAGGTCTATGGATTGAGAGCTAAAAGACAAGAATGCTTACGGAACAAGTAAAGGATCTGTCCACAGCAGTGTACGTACTTTATGCTATGACATATGCTATGACATGAGCTCATATGCTACCTGAGGTGTAGCATCCCTCACCATTTATGCAGCCATAGCTGCATTGTAGGGTGCGAGGTGGGGGCCGGGGACACGGATGGACACTTTTCAGAGTCTTTACTAACCTGCAGTCATTTTGCCATTGGTCCACACAAGGTTCTTGGCTTTGACCACAACTATCGTCAATCGCTCTGCTGTTGGTAGGTAGCTAAGAGATAGCAGGATTTCACCCACTGAATCAGTTGCCTACAGGGAAATAGAAGGAACCATTTACTTACATATTTACTAGTTTGATTTATAGCCTACTGTATTCCATGGCCTCAGAAACTATTTTTTTCTACACGTTAGCAATTATTGATAATGACTGTACTATTTTTGCAACGGATGTGCTTGTCTGGGCACCATCCTATGGCCTCTGTGCCAGTAACAGCATGCCAGTCAGGAGCACCGGCATGAAGACTTGCACAGTCCTGCCAGTGCAGGGAGCAGAGCTCACTGGACAAGGTAAATTTCATGCCAGGAAGGTGGGGGCATAACAGGGAGTGGGTGGTAACAGGGTCAGGCGGGTGGGGCCTGGGAGGAGATGGGATCCTGGGTAGCAGCATATACGATTGTATCCCAGTGGTCCCCAAACCTTTTAGCATCAGGACCAGTGGTGGGATTCAGGGGGTTCGACCAGGTTCTATAGAACCGGTTGTTAAATGGCCAGGCCCCGCCCACTTACTTACCTTGGCTGGCTTCGGGTTTTTTTGGCTCCAGCTATGATGTCATAGAACCAGTTGTTCATTTATTTGAATCCCACCACTGATCATGAGCCACCTAAGAAGTTTTGCTTTAACAGCAGCTAAAGCCTCTGTGGTTACAATGATCATTGGCCAGCAGTGCTCCCTACAAGTAGAAGTTGTTCAACCCTTGATGCACATAGCCTAATCTACCTTGTCAGTTTTGCAACCCACCAAAACGTGAGTCGTGTGACCCAACCGGCCACAGACCCACAGATTGGGAATTGCTGCTGTATCTAATCCCCCTTCCTGAGCCCCATCAGCCAACATGGGGAAACACAGACTTGCACTAGTGATTTAGCCCTGTGCAGGTCCAGGTTGCCCCATTGGGGCTTTCCTCAGGGCAAGGGCAATGTCCCTTTACCTTGCGGAGACTTCCAGCATGCAAAATTCCCCCACGGGATGCAGCATAAGCCATACTGGTGCCACTGCATCAGCATAGTTAGGATTGGGATTTCCAAGGCCCCAATCCTATCTTTTTCCTCCCACACGATGCAGCTGCGCCACCTGAGTGCTCGTTGCATACAGTCCCCGATATCTTCTCTGGTAAGGGAACCTAGAGGGTAGAGTCCACCGCTGGAATGGGTTTACCCAGACCTGTGCCAGAGATCTTGTTGGCTCAAATCCAAGTGGATCCAGGAAGGTGGACTGAGGCCTGAAAGGGGGAACAGGATGTTGGTGACCACTGCTATCAATACAAGTCACTTCCAGCCCTTGTTCTGTTCATTCTGCCCACCTCCTGCTCTGACTTACTGGCAGCAGGGAATGCGATGGATCCACTGGTGGGCTGCTACCACTCGCCACTTATAGTGGCATTCTGGCTTGTCCCAAAGGTGGGTCATGTTTGTAATAACAGTAAAGCGTCCTGCCAGAAGGCTAGTTCCAGTGGTGGGAGGCCCATAAAAGACTGGGCTGTGATTTTATTCTGTCTAGCGCAAGAGGTTGCTGTTATACAAAGTTGGTCATTGTCAACTACTGATATTCGACCACTTCCCAGCTTCAATCCACCTTCCTGGGTTCACTTGGACCAGCAATCACTAGTGCAGGTCCAAGTAGACCCATTACAACGTTGGAAGATTACTTCTGGGCAAGGGTACAAAAGTTCCCTTCCCCGGAGGAAATCTCTGGGACTGACCCCGCTTTCAGGATATAGCATGTGCTCTGGTGGTGTGGCTGCATGAGTTAGTGGAGTGGGGGGTGCTTAGCTAGGATGGGGCTGAAAGCCATATAGCCAAAAACATGCCATGTTAAGCTCATAATTAGGGCTGATAGACTTGATTTTTCCAAGGCACAGGTAGCTATATCAGCCTTCCCATGGGTCTGGAACATGGGGCACAGGAAGGGGGCACTGGCCTTCTACCCCTCCTCACCAGTCTCATTTCTAATTCCCGCTATAGCTGCTGTTTATTCCAGAGGGGCACTTATTTTGTGCCAGGATATGTGTGATCTGGATTGAGAACACAGTGGAGGAAGTGAGCTGAATTCCCCTACATTATGACTCAATCCAGGGGGAACAGGAGAAAAGGATGTGCTCATATTTTAGAAAAACCAAGTTCAGCTCAAATGACAGACATGATGTAAATTAATTTGGCCAATCTGCCCTGAGACCTGTTTTGATGCTGTGGACGTGGCAGGGATGAAGAACATTTGGTGACTGCCTAGGAGTACTTGTATTGAGATTCTTTCCTTTTGTGGTCCATTGACTGAGGGTGCAATCCTAACCTGGAGTTAGGCTGGCAGTTAGGCCAGCAAAATTTGGCGGGCACAAGGGACACCATAAAGTGTGATTGGACCACTCTTGGAGTCAGAGTCCAGCACACAGACATGCGTCTTTCTCCCTGACTCTGAGAGTGGTTCAAACATGCTTTTGTGCCAGCCAAACTTTGCCCTTGCCTAACTGTGCCGGCCTAACTACAGGTTAGGATTGTGTTCTCATTCTCAGGGAACGGCAACCTGGGAGAGGAAGATTACCTTGTTCATATCCTGTAGATAGAGCCATGCATTGAAAGGTCGGATAGAGAGATCCAAGTCTGACAACTTCAGCTCAGCTACCCCTGTGCTGATGTTTCTTTCATCCTCGTTGATACCAAAGACAGAAAACCTCAAGCTGTTCTCCTCCAGTGCGGCAGGATCCAGGGGGATTGAGAACCTCTCGTCAAAGAAGACGGAGTAGGCACTTCTTTGGATCTGCGCAGGGAAAAAAAGGAAGCAAAGGAGATGTTCAGAAGGGCAGGTGAGAAGGCAACTCTGGGCTTTTGGTTTTTTTAAAGACAGCTATTGGTGGATCCTGGAAGGCTCTCAATGAACAATCCCATCAAAAAAGCCGAAGGTTAGTAAGTTGTAAGTCAAAACAAATTTGAGCTCCCTAGAACTCAAAAGCTTCCAAAGGGATGCTCCACACTTCTCTGCTCTTCCGTTAACTGAGACATATCTAAAATCAATCAGTAAGAAACAAAAGCCATGATTCTACACAGCCAAAACTGCAGGCAGGAGAGAAGTATGTCTCCAAAGATCTTTCAGTGCCTCTCTTCCTTGTCTAATATAAACACAACACAAGTTTAAGGAAACAATAATACAGTGTTTAAAATGAGCCAACAATTATTTTGAAAAAGACTCTCAGCTTCCCCTCAGCTCTGCTGGAAATGGCTGACTTTCCCTGCAGCAAAGAATGCAGAGAAGGGTATTAGCAAACTGTCAGCAGAATAATTACCGGTAACTCTTGATCTAATGATGAGGTTTCTACCCTTCTGGCAATGACTGGAAAATCCCAGGAATGTAGATAAAATTAGAGAGGGAAAGAGGGAAATCACAACCTCATTTCACAGCAAGAGTTGGACTTGCATCTATGCAGATGTTTCAGGGAGGGGTTAAACCAAAAAGAGGGGAAGGCAGAGGATGCTGAGCCAGAGTGGGACAAAACCAAACCAAGTGCATGACTCGCACATGACCTTGGTGCCAAATGCTGCAAGGTGTGCGAATGCCACGGGGGACCTCGGTTTACAGAAGGCCTGCAAAGAAAGGAAAGCAGCAGGCAGCCTGCATGGGCAAGCCTGCTGCTGCATAGTGCCCCAGGGGAGGCAGCCATTGAGCTGCCGCAGGGAGGGAGCGGTAGATCTGGAGTCGGTTGGGGGGGAAAGAGGTGAGTTTCTTTTATAAATTTACTGTATTTCTGGAGGGGGGGAGAGCGAGTGAGCGAGTGAGCGAGCGAGCAAGCAAGCAAGCAAGCAAGCAAGCAAGCAAGCAAATTCATGTGGCTGTGTCTCCCCGGGCCTGACCTCACCGCATGTCACTGGAATGCACGCTTAACCTATGTGTTTAATGTAACAGTTCAAACCCGAGTCCAATTTGAAGCCACAAAACGCTGCTGCCTTTCTCTATGCAAACGTGTTTAACTTACTTAAGTTGTGGAATTGGGAGTTTTCTTTCTTACTCCACTTTGGAAACACATTAATGACTATAACCCAAAGGTAAGCAAGAAGGGGGTTTTGTGCAGGGCTACTCCGTACAGTTGTGCGCTGCACAAGGGCACTGCATCTAAGGAGGCGCCATTCACAGAGGAAGGAATGCCGGTGGAATGTCACTTCTGGCCGGGAGGAAGTGCACCTTTTTCTACTGCGCAGAGAGACACCATGTGGGCTGGAATGGCTCTGGTTTTGTGCCAGTGTCGATTTATGCCCACTGAGGTCTGCCCCCTTCAGCTTTATGTCTAGGATCTCTACGATGGCACTTCTGGCTCTCAGGAATTTGCGTGTGCTGTCAGCCTATGCTAATTACTTCCTAATTGCTTATTGATCTCCGGATCTCTGAGGCTGCATTGATAGGTTGCCTTTTATCACTTCCAAGGAATCCCCTTTATAGCTGGCAGTTGACCCCAGCACCACCACTATCTATTCAACAAGGACCCTTCTTAGTCCCTGGGCCAGACGGGTTAGAGGAAACTCCACCTAGTGACCTGCTCCCTTGGGAAAATCTGTTATGTTGGCTTCTGCCTGTGATTCATCTCTGAATAATGTGCTTGGTGCACTTTGCTGATGAAAGCAAGTTTTCCTTGCACTCACTCATGAAAGTGTTTGCACTGAACGATTCATGATTTAGCTACTTAAGCAATACTAGCCTCAGAAATCAGGAATTTTGTGCCAGTCGATGACTGCCTGAGGCACAGCCAAGCATCATCTTCAGGCAGACCTATACCACTGAGGCCATCAGAACTGTCGCAATGTAGACAGCGGCCTGGACTGGCTCCCTGGATTCTCTTGCCTCCTAGGATTGCTACCTCCCATCCTGGTTCCAGGGTGCCAAATTTTCAAGTCTTCCAAGGCTGGCAAAAAGTACATTCCCATCCTCCACCACACCACAAAAAAATGCAGCGGCTGGGATCTCTCCTTGCCTGCTCTGTCTGGAGTCTGACAAAAGCATCACGCAATAGGGGCAGTGATGTAGGTTGGAAAAATTTTCCAAAATGGAACGTTCCCCACTATTCAATCTTTTCTACAGAAAATATTCCTTTCCTAAAAATGTGTCATTTCATAAAATGAATTTGTTGCTTTATGAATGGACATGACCAGTCAAGCTAATCTGTTTCAAAACTGTAATGAATTTCCTTTCGGATGACGACAGTGCTCCTTTCATATTCTATCCACATATTCAACCAACGCATGAAGGGGGAGTAGGATCACCATGGCTGGGTCTTCCTTTGTCTTCTATGCGCTCAGCAGAAGGTAAGGATGGGCATTACACGTGTATGTGCATAAAGACCATTTCCACCTTTGGGAGTTGAGGTTGAGATGGACCAACAATAGTGATCCCACTCCCCCTTCATACAGTGACTGACCATGTGGACAGAATGTGAGTTACACCCAGGAAACATCTGTGCAATTCTAATATCTAATGTGCAATTCTAATTCTAATTCATTAACAGCTCAATCCAAGGTAAGCATTCTGCTGGCAGAAGTGCCGTTTCAATGGTGGAAGAGCAACAGCACGCGTGATGGCACATGGCTGGCAGCTGCGAATGTGTGCCAACACAGGAGCCACCCACCACCAGTGCTATAAGTTGGCAGCAAGGGGGGCAGAATGGCTGGTGCAGATCCAAGGAGGCCCACTTTGTGGCAGCAGAGGCTTGCCCAAGGCTCTCTGACCTCAAAGACGGCTCCACCACTGCCCTCCCGCAGGATGCACTGGGGCGGTTGAACTGGTGTGGGATTAAAGTTCAGATTGGGCTGTCAGGCTTTTACCTAGGAATAAGTTCTATTGGTGGGATGTGGTGGCACTGCAGGTTAAACCGCAGAGCTGAGCTTGTTGACCGGAAGGTTGGCAGTTCGAGACCACGCAACAGAGTGAGCTCCCGTTGCTTGTCCCAGCTCCTGCCGACCAAGCAGTTCAAAAACACCTAAAAATGCCAATAGATAAATAGGTACCACTTCGGTGGGAAGATAACGGCATTACATGCGCTACAGTGTACATGCTGGCCACAGGACCATGGAAGTTTGTCCTTGGACAAATGCCAGCTCCTCGGCTTCGAAACGGAGATGAGCACCGCTCCCTACAGTTGGTCACGACTAGACCATTCGGTCGTGGGGAAGCCTTTACCTTTAAGTTCTATTGACCTCAATGGGACTGACTTCTAAGTAGACATGCCTAGGCTGTGCTGTAAGAGCACCAGAAAAATGTCCAAATTATTTTCCAGTTCAAATGTTTCTGGAAAACCCAAAACCAGGTACACCCTACAGGGGGTGTTGTTGTTCAGTTGCTAAGTCGTGTCCGACTCTTCGCGACCCCATGGACCACAGCATGCCAGGCCTCCCTGATCTCCAGTAGCTTCCGGAGTTCGCCCGGAATGTCATGCTCATTGCTTCGGTGACACTATCTAACCACTTCATCCTCTGCCACCCCCTTCTCCTTTTGCCTTCAATCTTTCCCAGCGTGGGCGTCTTTTCTAAGGAGTCCTCTCTTCTCATGAGGTGGCCAAAGTATTTGACAGGGGTTTTAGGGGGATGGCAATTCTCCTTCAAATACTGCATGAGCTCAGAATTTGCTTTCTAGTATTCTTGGCAAACTGGACTTGGTGGTTTTACATTGAGAGAACCTGTATAGTGCAATAAACAGTGTACTAAGCGTGCAAATATTCGGGTAGGATCACAACATCAGTGTCTCATCCCTTTGCAAAGGAGGAACTGGGCAGTTTTTTGGACCACTCCCTGAGTCTTCTTTGATTAAACTACCTCCCCACAATGCAACTCCTCTCCTACTCAAGTGATACAAAAGGTCAGTTTTAGAAATGAGGAGAGCAGAAAAACCCATGGTATAGAGGTGGGGACAAGAGGAACCCCTAGCTCTCACTTCCTGGTTCCATTTGAAAGCTTCCACTTGGCCTGCAAGACTATGAGCCGTGCTCTATCTGCCTGGCCTCACTTGAAAACAGGAAGCCCCAGTCAAACTGCACTGGGACACGACGATCCCTTGGAGAAATGCTCTGACAAAATCCCAGGTTCGCACACACAAATCATGCTTATTTGTTTTCATGACTGATACACAACTGCATAAAGAAACTTTAGTCCCCAGCTCCTGCTTCCAGAGGAACGGTTGCAGCTATTTCAGTGAACACAGTGGCTGCAGAAAAAAAGCTGCTGCTCCCTTACCCCCACCCTCACCCCCCAGTGGTTCCTGAATTTAAATCTCCATCCCCCACTGCCAAAGCTCCTTCTGGCCATGCAAGGGGAAAATGGCAGGTATGAAATCACAGTCGCGGGGCTATAAATATGACAAATTAGATCTAGCCAGCAAATAATAGTCATTTGCATTCCACTACCATCACCCAGTGCTTAGCTCTTGGAGCAGCAGGTTGGCTCAAGGTCGCTGGGAAGTTATGCTTTTGTTATTTGAAACCCCCTTCTCCCTCCTCTCATGTTGTTATTCCAATAAGGGAAAGGGACTCTGCACATGCATGAAGGCACTCTTCTGTATCGCTCTTTCAGTTCTAATACTGACCCTGTCCAGGATCAAGTAGTGTATACTCTACAGACAGACCCTCCCTCCCTTCCTTGCCCTCCTGTACACAAGCGCATGCCCTCCTTTACTCAGGCGCATGGCACGTCTATTGCTCTTTTTGCAGAGGCTGCAATTAACATAAGAGGCCTGTCACACTGAGTGAAAAATTTAGATCCAAATTAGAAGGTTTTTCTCCGCCTGCCTTTGAGAATGAAGGGAGCCCCCTCCCCTCCCCGCTTCTGTCTCCCATTCCCTGGGTGCGTGGGAGGTTTGCTAAATAAATGATCAGGCTTGCAGTGCAAAGTCAAAGAGGCCGATGCTTTGCTATTTGAAAGGAAATATTGTGCAAACCCTGTCCACGCATTGCACAACCTCCTCCTCCTCCTGTCCTTCTCCCTCACCCCACCTCCTGCTTCCCACAATGAACTCCTCGATGGTGGGTAATTTCAGGCAAAAACAGACAGAAATGGTTCTGTGAGCTATACTACAGCAGAGCCACCAGTGCAACAGGAATGCATACCAGCAGCAGGGTTTCCAAGAGCCCCAGCTTTGGACCATCGTGCTTCCAGTCACAGGACTTGGATGACACCCTCTTTTAATTCACAGATTCAGAGTAATTGTAAACTGTGAACTTTTTTTTGTTGAAAAGCAGCATGTTGATAATGATGATGACGGTTATCATCACCATCATCATTTAAGCTGTGGATGAAATATATTACAGTAGTCCCCATTGTTATTGGGGCATTGGGAACGACATTGAAAACTTTCTCAAAATATAGGGGAAAACTGCGGCTTTCTGCTAAAACACTCTGGAACTGCAAAAGATGGTATTGCTCAGAACATACAAACTATGTATGTATTTGGTTAGAACCTAGGTATCCGGTAGAGACCCGTATTAGACCAACAATAACAGTTAATGCTGTTTCGTGATATTTTTTCTTGTTTATTGACTGTTTTGAATTATTATTATTAACAATAACAATAATAGCAGCAGCAATCCTTCTCCACTTGCAAGCCTTTGGAGCAAAGTTCCAAATTCTCCACCGATGGCCACAAAAATGACTTCACATTGCTAAGTCTCCTCTCTTAAACAACCAACCAGAAGCCCAGTGCACAGTCACATCTGGCCACCCATTGTCATACTCCTGGTTTAGTGGACAGCTGAGAGAGCGCAATCCTACCTTATGCTGGCATAGTAAGGCCGACATAGCAGGACCATAACCAAAGGCCCATTCGGAGGCAGCAGCAGCAACGTGCAGGACAAGGGCAGGTTTTCTCCTTGCACCCGCGTAAGCCCCAGTCACCCCTATGGGCCTGCTCGGATCTGCGCTGGCAAAATAGCAGGCGCAGAGGAATGTGCATGGGAACGGCCTGAATTGGGCCGCCATGGCCGAGAACCAGTGTTAGGATATGGCACTACGGCTGTCCTACGTCATAACCGCCATCTCTGCCTGCTGCGCCGCCCAGTTATGCCCCAGAACACCTCTGGAACACCCTTGCAGAGGCCCTGCGCCAACCGAGCGATGCCAGCGTTTGACTGGCGCACGGCCAGTGCTGCCAACAGTTGCACCAGTGCCCAAATGCTGGCACTGCTGCTTGCACCGGCCGAGCACCACAGCGGACGCGCTGTACGGCACATTCGCGACAGCATTCGGTCGGCGCAAGAGCATAGCGCTGGCGCTACGGGGGATATAGGATTGCGCTGCCTGTGTGAGAAGCAGCTCTGATGAGGCGAAACCACTTCTGCCCAAATGGCATCCCTTTTTGCACGAGGAATGTGTCACCTGGCACGCTCTGGGCTTTCCCACACTTTCTGAATCTGGGCAGCAAACTTAAAACACACAATTCCCACAGTTTACAATTCCCACGGAAAGAATAGTTTAAAAATCATTAGAAAGGGGGAAGGGACATAAAGGAGGGGCATCAAGTGAGGAAAGATTGAGGTGCAAAATAGAAGCAGCAGCCCCATCTCTGTCATAATGGACATAGGAAGAAGGCAAACAGAGAGAAAGACCAAGGGACAAAGATGCTTAACAGCAAAACGAAGCAACAAAAAGGAGTCAGAGAAATCAGTGTATCAAAAAAAGAAACAAGATCAAGGAAAACATGGTAAAGAAAAAAAAAATCAACCAGGCAGAAGAATTGAAAATAGAAGAGAGAGGCTGATGCTGAGAAAGAGGACTGGAAAGTAGCTGCAGCAATCAAGCCGTGAAAGAATAAGAACATCATCACTGAAGCAGAGAGACAAACAGAGAAGGAACTAACACGACCAGTGGAAAGCTGAAAGCGGCCAGTGGAGAAGGGAACCAACCAACACCGGGGGGGGGGGGGTGGCGGCTACACGAAAGCACAATCCTATCCACCTTCTGCAGATGTCAAGCCTGCGCCTCACAGGGCCTCCAGGACATGACTGAAAATAGAGGACGCAAACCGGAAGTGGCTTCCGGCCACATCCTGGAGGCCTTCTGAGGAGGCAGGAGGCCTGTGGAACGGGCTGCGGGCCCAGCATGGCCTACAGAGGACCCTGCACAGCTTTAATATGAGTAATTGCAGCATCGTGACCCTGCCCCCGTGGACTCCAGCATCCCTGGATTTCTGTATCTGCTGAGGGCCTTGGAACGGATCCCCCACTGACACTGAAGGCCCCCTGGATACTAAAATGTACATGGGTTTAAGTGACCATTCTAGTTCAGACTGACATAGATTGAACAGTACTTCTCCCTGCTACACTTTCCCATCATCGAGGCTGAAGTATGAAGTTCTAGCAGCAATTTCAACTGCAGCAATACCCAAAAGTCATCTTCTCAGCTCCCTGCTTGGGCCTTGGATCCTCATCACAGCTGCATCAGATTCCCTTGGCTGGCTCTTAATTTCCAACGCCAGTTAGAAAAACAGAACAGCCCCTCATCCACAGGGCTGTGTGTATATTTCTTGCTAAGGCAGCCCAAGTCGGCAGCTAGCAGATGACCGCGCCCAGCACCGTGAAAGAGCGTTCAATTTCCAGATAATATTACAGGGCTTGTTGTTGTTGTTGTTGTTGTTGTTGTTGTTGTTGTTGTTGTTGTTGTTGTTAACAACAACAACAGCAACACTTAACAACAAAAATAAATATTTTTCTTATGATTTCTTAACAACAACTATTATTATTAAGAAATCATATAGGCCCCATATCTTCATTGCTACTACAACACCCCCCCCCCCGGTTTTGTTCTTGTTGTTTTGGGTGTGTAGTTTTATTTTAAACAAAAATTGTTTTGGGGAGAAAACAAATTTGTTTGGGTGGTAAAAAAGCACTCTGCTTAAAGCAGATCCATCAAACATTTGGTCCGTATCACATCTTACACAATAATACATTTCCTATTGTGTAAGTGGTTGTATGTATTAGAACCTGATCTAAAACAATATCTGTAGGTGAGCTGACTACAGTGCTTATCCCAGAACCATTCCTTCGTAAGGGTACATCCAGATCTACGTAATGTTGGTGGCGAAACCACTACAGAAGTACACGCATCTCATTTTGTTCAGACATGCTATCCCCGCCTCTGAGCTCAGGGAACAGCATTCTTCTTGTCTGTAGTAGAAACTCCTCCATGCACAGCACTGATAGGCTGGGAACTGATGAAGTCACTAATGATGATGATAAAGGTGATGATGATGATAATTCAATTCCCTGCTCCTCCCCAAGGCATTTTTTTTTCAAATGGGGAATACCCTCTTTTCTTGTAAAAAATATAAGGGGAAAGCAAGTGTGGGTTTCGCTGAATTAATATACATTAGTTGTTTGCAAATGCAAGGAAGATGAATAGCCTGCTCAGTGCAAGGGGAAAGGAAACAGAGACTACTCAATCAACATCTGATTTGTCGACCAGTATATCTGTCAAATGGGTTGCAAAAACAGAAAGAAACTGAGCTTAAGCAGCAAGAGAAAAGCCTGCAGCAGCTCCTATTCTGCATGTATGTCTGTACATACTGCAGTCCCTCCCAGGTTTTCTACTGGAGCAGAAGAACAGCAAGGATCTTCCAGGAAGAATGAGGGTATGACTGGCTGCCTGCATGCAAGAGACTTCAGACATTAATAAATTTAGGTTGCGTTGGCCTTTGAAAGCATCAAGATCTTGGGGTTATGTAGGAAACTATTCTCAGCATACTGAGAAGGGAAGCGAAAAAGACCACAATCCCTTTTCTCAAAGACTGCCATTTGCCCAATTTGCACATTTCAGGAATAGGGAAATCAAACCAACTTGTGCACAGGTGAGTCTGTGGTAGTCAAGGTGTTGATGAGAACACTCTAGACAGACAATGGCCTGAATACCCTTTGCACTGGTATTGCCTGTCAAAGAAGGTCGGTTTCCAAGCTTCTCAGCTTACTTGGAACCCAGTCCTATCCAACTTTCCAGCATCAATGAAGCCCCAACACAGCCCTGAGGTAAGGGAACAAATCTTACCTTCAGGAGGCCTCCATGACTGTCCCCCCACTGCAGAATGCAGGTACCTTTTGGTACCACTGCATCAGTACTGAAAACTTGGATAGGATTGGGCCCTTGGTCTCCTACAACAAGCAAGAATATTATCCAGAAGAACGAACAGTGATGCTTCGCAAAAGTTGGTTTGTTTTCCTCCCTTTTTAGGCAAATGGTACATAACATAGGAGCAGGCAAGTGAAGACACATTTTTGTGGACTAGTAACATTTTCACACCCACCGGTGCTCCCATCTCCTGGTAGCACTTTTCAGACATTTCTGAGCTTCTCAGAGTGAGCATGCGCAGTCCCACATCCCTGTGCTGGCAGCCAGCTTTGGACCTTTTTGGCATTTTCCTTCCTGCATAACTTTTGCTTTGGTATTCTGAGATGGAGAAACGGTCTCCCAGTTACTCTCCAGGCCTTCGTCTTCTCAAGAAGCACCTCTCTAATGAAGGCTTCAAGGCTCTCATTGTCATCTGACGTGCTGCTGTGTTTCTTCCATTCTGCTTCCTGCAGCATCTCTGGCTGCCTGACACAAACCCCTCCGGTGCTTAGAAAAGACAGAATTAGCCCAGAGAACTCAGCAAGTGCTAGTGAAGCAAGTGAAGCAGAGAACCCAGCAAGTGAAGCAAGTATTAAACTGTCATAGTCTCCCAACAGCAGGGCACGTTGCAGAGGGAGAATGTTTGCTGCGTATGCCTGGTTCAGCTGTCACAAGGTGACAGTGCTGGAGGAGCAAACCCAATCTCGGCTCCCCAGACTGAACAGGAAGTTTTTTTCAAAGAACAAAACAACACACAGGCCTAGATCTTCAACAACCTTACTTGGAAGTAAATTATATGGAATTCAAAGGCATTTACTTTCCAAGGAAATACGTTTAGGACTTGGTTACTGGAGTCGTAGAGGACTCCATTTAGTCCTCTAATGTAGAAAATAAATGAAAGCATCTGTCCAATTCCTTAGCACTGATGCAATATCCTATAATAACCATAGCTAGAATCCCTAAAAACAAGCCCCTGTAGCAAAATCATTACATATTCTATTACATTGCCGGGAGTGGGGAGAAGAGGACAGAGAAAAAGACTGGGTCTTAAGATCTGACGCTGTGTGTGAAATGACAGTCACCAAACTGACCCAATATATTGCAAGAGAGCTATAAAACATTCCTATATACAGTAGATGTGGGTAATTTTAATGTAACTGGCTATTTTTATGTGCATGTTTTAGAGGTTTTATTTTTACGGGTATTCCCCACTCTAACAGTTCAATCTTATGTCTATTCAGAAGTAAATTCTACTGAGTTCAATGGGACTTACTCCTATTTGTGTATTTAAGTGTGTGTACAGGATTGCAGTACACACTTAGGGCAGAAATGAAAACACATTTGACATTCAGGGATAATTCCCCCACATCATGCGTCTCAAGTACCTCCTTGTGAACAAACCCTTCAAGATAATCACAAATTGGGCTTGAGAAGGAATTTTCCACCAGGTTCAAACTGATCAGGGAAATCCTGAACTTGTAAGGAAAACATGACAACTAACTGCCCAATTCTTTCCCCCACCCATACTGACAATGTAGCAGCCCATATGGAGAGTGAGCAGCATGTAATGGGGGTGTCAATCAGGTTTGTATGAAGATGGGCCTAAGTTCAATTCCTGGCAACTCTACTTCAAAGGATCAGGAGATCTGCAGCTAACCAAAGTAGCCAGAATGGGGTTCAATCTGACCCAGATCAAAACAACTTCATATATCTATATCAGGGTGGTCCAAAACGTGGCCACCACCCACTGCCTCCTCCCACTCCAGCACCTTTTCTATCTCCCTGTTGCACCATTCCAGCTTCTCCTAGCGCAACAGGGGGGTAGAAAAAAGGCCCCTGCCGACTGAGCCTGCTGAATTACTTTGGCGGCTCAGAACCAGGAAGTAATTGGCAGTGACGTCATCATTTCCCCCAATTACTTCCGTGTCTGCGCAGGCGGAGATGATGCCAGGATTGTGTGCCCCCCCCCCGGATGACAGAAGTTGGACCGCCCTGATCTATATGAAGATCATATAGACTCCTGGCACTGCAGATTCTGAGGCATGTTCTGGGGTCCAAACTCAGTTCACCCACATGAAGCAAAGTCAGATCATTGGTCCATCTGGCCCACTTCTGTCTACTCAGGCTAGCGGTCCTCCAAGTCTTTCCCAATTCTGAAACCAGCTGGAGATGCCAGGGATCTCCTGAATAGGAATCGTATGCACTGTCACTGAACTATGAGCCAGGGCACTGGCTAGGTATTTAGGGCCTGTTACTGTTGCCCCATATCAACAATGTGCCCTAATATAAAGCATACCTTACACTTGCCTACAATTGCACATTATAAAGTCGGCAGCATTGGGCAAACTGCTACTTATTAGGGAAACCTGGCATACTTTACAGATCTTCTCACCAAAAGCCGTGGATAGGACTCCAAGAGCCTATCCATCTTGAACTTGTAAGGAAAACATGACTTGACCCAACTCTAACTGATGGGTAGCCTGCGAACACATTGGTGCAAACTGGGCCACAAATGCCTCCTGCAGCTTTGGGCAGTAGCCTGTCAGGGAAATGGTCCACAGGGATTTTCTGGTCATCTGTAGCAAGCGTGCACACACAAGTCACATACATACATCTTTATATATGGTCTTTGACCAGCATAAAAGAACAGAAAAGAAAACCCATATAAATAAACATCATGAAACATCATGATAAACATCATGAAGAATGTAGACATAATGTAAATCATAAAAAGTTAAGCATAATAAATAATAACCCCTAAAATTTCTTCAATTTAGACATTTATAATATAAAAAGGTAATCCCACCCCATCGAATCTCTACCTTGTGTCTGAAATCATATCTCAAAACTAATTTACTAACATAAAAAGTAAAAGTAGAGCCATCATCCCATCCATAATTAAAATGTAGGGACTCCTCTCTGTTCAGCCAGGCAAACCACATTCCACCCTCTTTTTCCTGATGTTTATCGCAGCGACCAGAAATTTGGCTACCCTGTATGTAACCTCAATGTTTGAATCTGACAAGAGAAAAGAGTCTATAATCTCGACTTGTGTAGCTAACTAAACCTTTCAGAAAGAGAGAAATATGAGAAGTCCGAATATCTCTGTAATATTCACAGACGGGCAGGATATCCTCAATAGCTTCAGTTTCATTTGCCCCAACACGGCATAATTGCTCTGCAAATAGGACCCTTTGGTAGCAGCCCTCTACTACCGCTGAAGGTAGCCCATCACAGCAGGCCAGTGTAAACACCCGTCTATAGCATGGTATCGCCAACTGGATGTATCAAGGATGAATTTAGATAAATAGCTGGCCCAGTACCCTATCTTATCCAGTTGGAGATTGTTGTTGTTGTTCACGACTTAGCGACTGAACAACAACAACAATCTCCAACTGGATACTGGGCCAGCTATTTATCTAAAATCATCCTTGATACAAAATTCTCTAACATTGCCGAGATCTTCCTGGCGCTCAGTGTCAACAGTTTGCCACTTAATCACTGCTCCAGTCTTATCCAGCCCTATATCCATCAAGATCGGCATGGAGAGTCCCAGAGAGGTCAATTTTAGCTCAGTCCCCTGAATCCTGCACACACAAGTCAGTGGAGAATAGTGTGCAGTGGGTGAAATGAATGGAACATTCATTTCCATTCATGAATGGAGAAACTCGAGCCAGAGAAATAAAAGGAGAAAACGAGAAAGGGGGAGAAAACGAGCCAGAAAAAGATTCCAAAGAGGCAGTTTTCGCTTCTTCTGTGCTCATTTCATAGCCAGCCCAGTAGCAGTGTTTACAATTTGTCTGCCAAATCTGTGCTCCTGGGATATAATTCATTTCCACGCACTTTTAAAGGCCATTTGAGAGAAATGTTTACAAACATCTGAAATACAGATAGAGTTCAGAGGTTTTATGATCAGCAGACAGGATACAATCTCCTTGCACTTTAGAAGCTCCAGGCTAATTAGTGTCTGTCTTGCAGCACAGAAGATGCTTCTGAATAAGTTTCACTGAATACAACAGGACATTTCTAAGCAAACATACATAGGATAACACTGCACATCAATGGAAGTTGGGAGTGCAGAAATGTGCCCTAAATTTCTTGCAAGATCAGTTCTTCAGGAATCTGAGTGGCTAAAATACCCAAACAGTGACTGCTTACTTAGTTGTCTTGAAATAACCCCTTGACTTGCTTTGATTCATTTACCTGACTGAGCTCTGATGTAGTCTGATATTATTATTATTTATTGAATTTATATCCCGCCTTTTTGCCCGAAGGCATACAAGGCGGCATTACAATAAAAGAATAAAAACAAAATTTAGCAATAGAAACAATTTAAAACAATGTTAAAATACAATTTAAAAATTTAAAAAACAGCAGGCAACAAGCCCCGTGGATCATAAAATTAATCAAAATATAGCCTGTCAACAGTTAAAAGCTTTTTGAAATAAAAAGGTCTTCAGCCCCCGCTGAAATGTTAACAACGAGGGAGCAGTTCTCAATTACTCTATGTAAGAATGATATAAATTATGATATAAATTACTCTATGTAAGAATACTGTAGTCATTGTTTCTAGCAGGAAGAGGTTGATGGGATCCCTTGCTAACTGGGCAAGAGGCACTTTTTCAAGTGGTGTACCTCTTATATTTAGCAGGGGGAGAGTAATTGTCCCTCTTCACCCCTGCGCAGTGTCTTTTCTAGTGGCTGTTGCTGGCAGTGCTCTGCATTTTTTTTAGATTGCGAGCTCTTTCGGGACAGGGAGCCCGAAATAAATTTATTTATTTTTTGCCTATAATGTTATTTATTTTTTGCCTATAAATTGCTTTGTGAACTTTGTGCTGAAAAGTGGTATATGAATATTGTTGATTGATTGATTGATTAATTGATCCAGAATGCAGCACACTTACACAAGGACTAGAATGTGGCTTGAGATAATGTGAAACATAATATGGCAAAGAGACTTGGGATTCCCTGCCTCTGTAAACAAGGGTTATTTAAGAAGAGCAACCACCATACTGATGTCTTTGGTCTCCTTCATTTTGGTAAGGATGGAGAGGAAGCAAATATCAAAACTTTGAGGCACCGCCCACTGCAATGAATCCCTTTCCAAGCAACATTCAATCAGCCTTTGCTGAGCTCTCGCATGTACATCAGTCAGGGACCTGAAGTCTCTCGTTTCCCCAGCAACCATGATTTGTGTAAATCCTCAACCCTGTTAAAGGATTAGTCTTCATCATACGGCAGAGCAGGGGTGGTACATTAAGGGTGGTGATTGTTTTTGTCTGCAGACGAATGTCAGCATCTCTCAGGTATGGAGGCAAACATATGCACAGCGGGTCACACAGCTTTTGTTTCCTCGGAAGTCCTTGACAGGTGTTCTTCGAGGCTCAGCACCTCAGAGGTTGCCAAAGAGACAGGCTGCACTGCAGCAGGGGGCTTGGAGGTGCTACCAGAGGCATGCAGGACGAGAGAGCCAATGTGACTCTGTAGCAGTAGACATGCTGGAAGCATCCAGGGGCATCAGTCACTAAAAAGGAACAATGCTTCACACAGACTGCAATCTTGCCCGTCAATGGAAACAAGGAAAATGCAATTGCCAAAGCCTATAATATGCTGTCCTAAGCTTAGAGTATTGTGATTTGTCATTTTTAGCATCAAACACACAGAGAAAACAGTGAGGGACAGTGGTGGCCCTTGGTCAAAAACCGGATAGTTATTGCCCGCCTTCCACTTTGGTAGCAGAGCTCCCATAAGTCATCATGTAATGAGTCAATTTCCTTCCCAAAGGGTTAATGATCAGATTCATATGCATTTCTTTGAGCTCTAGGGCCCATTATTTGTTGTTTTATTAGTGATTAAGCCATTGTGATCTTCATTAACTATCACAACGCAAATTCCTAGTTAAGGATAACTTCCTGAAAGACCTTGGACCATCTCTCATATCCAATCTTCAGAGCTGTTGAGGATAAAATGGAAACACTCCTGAGTATGCCACCCTGAGTTCCTTGTAATAAGGTCATGATAGGCGAGTGAGAGAGCAAGAGCAGAACACATCTTTCTTCTTTTTGTGGCCCTGTGCAAAGTGAACTCCCTCTTTTATCAGAGTTGTGGCCCAATCCATCCTGCCCAATGGCATTACTATCTGCTGCTGTAAGTGGTGCTGTAAGTGTCACATGGCTGTCATGCGCACTGAACTGCAGGCACAGGTGGCCAGAGGCTCCTCTCATCTGCCAGAGATGGACCCATCTTGGGTTGGAGCAGCAAAGGTGCCAGCAAAGGGCAGGTCGTGAATGGTTCAGAAGCAAATCGCAGAGGCAGCAACACACACCAGCGCCTATCTCCATTGTCCTGGTCCAGTACACCTCCCCCCGCCCGCCTCTCCTCAGGTTTACACCAGCAAGGTCTAACAAGACCTCTTGCCAGTCAGATGCCCTACGGAAAGTAAAAATACTTTTATTTACCTCTCCCAGGCCATCTGGCCACCCTCCCTCCCCCCATAGCATGCAACATGCTACATAGTGTGTGCATGGAGTCCGTGTGTGGGTGGCTGCATAGCATACAATGGTGGGGGAGAAGCGTGGACAGCCCATCAGGGTGCAACGTTCTGTCTACCCTGGCGCCAACCAGGGACTACTGGTTGTGATTTTTGGCTGCTGTTAGTCTTCATATGATTTTTTTGGGTTAGTGGCAGTGATGTCATGCAGGGGGAATGCGGGGGAACTCAGTTCCACTAGTTAAAATTAGGGCTGACTCCGCCCACTTCACTCTCCCTCCTCCCCCCTCCCAATTCCTCTGCAAAGAGCTTTTCTTCTTGGTTGGCCGGCACTCAGAGGGTTAAAGGGAGCGACTCCGGATTCCTAGGGGGGCGAAGGCAGTGATGTCATTCAGGGGGAACGGGCTCCGTGGCTGGTTCCGGGTTCCCAACAAGTGCAAATCAAAAGTGAGTTCCGGTTCCTAAATCATTTGAATGACACCACTGGTTAGTGGTCTTAACTTGTTTTATTGTTGCTTTATATTGCGTGCTCCCTTAGCAGTCAACTTGACCTAAAAAACAGAGGGAGATTAGAAGTTCCTCTGTATTATGCGTGACAGCTCAGATGGGTTCAAAAACCTGAAAGAACCTTTCTGAATGATGCCTCGTGATGTTACAAGACTGAAAATGGGCACAAATAAAAAACAACAACCCTGGTACTATGGTGGGGCCCAGCAGAGGCCCACAAGTGGTTTGAAATGAAACTTTACTTCCTATTCACCTGAGAAAGAACCAAAAGGCTATAAAAACACCATGTCTGGCAAATGGCAATTCCAATTACTTATCAAATTTGGCCTCAGGGTTTAAGCCACATGTAATAAACCTGAATAGTACTGATGCAGACCTAGCATTAGAACAGCTTTTTCAACCAGTGTGCCATAGCTAGGGGTGTTTTTTTTTGTTCAAACACCACATAAAAACACAAAACACTGCTTTCTGGGGGTTAAAATATTGGAATAAAAACACCGCATTTTGGGGGTCAAGATCGATTACTTTTCCAGTTAGAAATAATACTTTGGTTGTGTCTGCTCACACTATATCACCTATATAATCTACCTAGTACATGTTTAAAGCATTTTAAATTAATAAAAATAAGAACTTGGAAGGAGACTGTAGAATAAAAACACGTAACACCACAATTTGCTATTTTAAACAGAAATTTTAGAAAAGAATCTCACACACACACAAAACACCTAGCATGGCACATTAATGTGCCATAAATGGTCTGCAGGTGTGCTGCAGGAGTTTGGGGGAGGGTCATTTGTTAGTCGGGCCCTTGGGAGATGTGAGCCCCACACAAGCAGCCTGGTGTGCCTTGTCAATTGTAAAAAAAAAAAACACAAAACACTTACAGTGCATCCTGACAATTTTAGTGCCGTGTCAGTATGCCGTGAGAAGAAAAAGGTTGAAAATTGCTGCACTACAGCATAACTAATGCTGAGGAAGGGAAGAGAGGGAATTCTTGTAGGAGGGGAAAGTCAGGCATGCAAGAGTCCCCACGGTAAGCTCTTAACTACAATTATGTGATCAGCAATATTAGGCCTGCATTAGGCCTGCACGTGGCTTGGTGCCGTCCACCGGTTGTGTGTGTGCCCCATCACAGCCTTACATCCTCTCAAGAGGCTGCAATGCCATCACTGCCACGCACCAGACTAAGGCCTCTCTTCTGGTGGACTTTATCAGTTGTAGAAGGAGCAACGTCAGTATACAGCTGCAGAGTCTGAAGACAAAAGAGGCTGTACAAACGTTTCTTCTTTAAAAAAAAAGAGAGAGAGAGACTAGAGTGCTAGAAAAGGAAGAAAGTAGCATGTCTTTATTACTCCTCTAAGGGCACTGAAGAGACAATAAATAGCAACAGTGAATAAATAGAGGCGATAAATAATGAATAACTGCAAAGCGTAAATCTGAAGAGAGTGGGCTGTATTTGCAGGGGAATTTTTTAAAAAAACCCAAAGCCATTGCCAAGGTATTTGTCAGGCAATCTCTTGTTCTCACTGGGACCTCCCAAGCCCATCTGCTTAATGAGGGAGGGAGTTTTTTCTCCTATTTCTGTTGCATGTATGCCAAGTCTAAACCAAAAATTCTCTACTTTCAGCTTGAAATTTTGTGGCGTTGTGGGGGTGTCGGGAGGCCTAAACTGGCCCCCAATTTCACAACATTCTGCCACTGCCACCCTCCTCTGTAGTAGCGGTGCTCCTCCCAGGAAGCCAGGTGCCATCATTTTTTCTCAGAAACCCTGGAACAACGCAGTGGGCCTACCATTTTTTCCCCAAATCCCCCTTTGGAATGATGATTCAGTGTGATGTAGCATCACTTGGAAGGAAATTCTGGGACAAGCATTGTGAGGCAGTGGCTACCAGCCACGAGCACAAGCTCTCTGTCACCACCACCACCACCAAAAAATTTCAGACCCAACCACTCTCACACATACAAACTGCACTGCTTAAACTGCCTAAATTCTATTGCTTTGTTTTAATTTTGTTTTATTGTATTGTTTTAATATTGTTTTTAAATTGTTTTTAATGTTAAATTTTATATTTTACTGTAATGCCACCTTGGGTGCCTTTGGGCAAAAGGCGGGATAGAAATCCAATTAAATAATAATAATAATAATAATAATAATAATAATAATAATAATAAACAGCACCCATTTCTGCACCTGTGAATGGCACATTGTTGTTCATTTTGGCAACCCTAGAAGATAGCTTTGTACATTCGTATAAATACGGTACAGGACTTAGATCTGTCGAAAAGGATCAGGTAAATCTAGAGAAGAAATGAGAAATGAGCCAGACGACAGAGTAGCTGAGGGATTACAGGATACAAAATAGTGAAAGATTTATGTGGCCGTTTCAGAGCGGAAAAACTAGGATGAGACTGAAGGGGGAAACCAAGAAGACAGCTGTGCGGAACAAAGAGATTGCCTCCTTTATTCCTTGCGCATTTCAAGGGCTCCTCTTTCTCAAAGGTTAGGCGTTTTATTGCACATCCTGAACACCCACTCAAAGAGGACGACTGGGAAGGCCTTGAGACTCGGGCACCCAGACAGCTTTGTTTAGGGCTGAAGACAGACAACCTTGTTTAGAAGAGCTGGGATGATAATGCTGTGGTTGCCTTGGAAGCGCACAATGTCTTTTGTCCGACATCTCTGGTCAAACAGATGTTGCATGTTTTTTCAGCACTATAAAAACTTGCCAAAGAACAGAAAACCTGTTCTGCCAAAGTCATCAGGAGGACAGGAAAAAAAAATTGTGTTTGCCAACATGATCTCCATGGCAGAGATTCACGGTTGCAGGTAATACCCTGAAGGAGGCCTTTTTTGGCTGGGCTTCCAAATATAAAGAATCATAGGAAGTTGGAAGAGACCTTGGAGGTCATCTAGTCCAGCTCCCCTGCTCAGTGCAAGTGCTACGGCATTCCTGACAAGTGGCCATCCAGCCTTTCCTTGAAAACCGCTAGTGAGGGAGAGCCCACATGTGTACGAGGCAGGCTGTTCCAGTGCAGGGAACCTCCTACAGTTTGGAAATCCTTCCTTTTATCAAGTACAAATCGACTTCCATGTCATTTCACACCCATTGTTTCTAGTCATCTTATCCTGTAAGAAATGCTTTCTGCAACTATTTGGAGGTTCCCCTTTGTTGTTGCTGCTGTTTGGTTACTGATTTCTTTTCTGCTGTGTTGTGGTGGGTTGACACAGTTTTCTGATTCCTAATAATAACAAGTAAAATTGGAAGTCCTCTGCCATGAGCAGCTTTATGCCAACTGCTTCTCTCAGCCTCAGCATAATATAGTACTAGTATAGTATAGAACAGTAGGAGTACTAATTGGTTGACCAAATCATTGTGCAACTCTGTTGGCTAGTTTTGGAATTGTGGAATTAATCTGTGGCAATCTGCAACACAGATTGGGGTACTGTAGATGTTGCCCTCATTGCCACCACTATGTGCCTGCCTATACCAGTAATGGAGTCATTCTGTTGGAGGACAAGAGATTCAAGTGAAAAACAAAGCTGATTCCAAAAGTTTGAAATCTGCCTGTCCCCACTCTGAGAGCTGGTCTAAGAAAGAACCTATGGTCTGACTCCAGTCCAGAGATGAGAATGTTATATAAACCAAAATAGTTGGGTTTGGTCATTGTTTTGTAGTTGCACAGGTTTACTCTAAAAACGCAATTAATTTTGGGGATGTGCTCATCTGTTCTCTAACTCCTACCCAAAGATGGACTGGAAAAGTCAAGAATAAGGGACTTGATGTCTCCACCCTGTATTCCTGAGCCACTTTCTTTCCCTTGAGACCTTTTGTAACAGTGGGAATCCTCTTGCTGGGCTGGAACTGGTCTATTTGGGGTTAAGAGAATATTTTGGCTTTGAGAACAGGGAGTTGTTAAGAACCAGTAACAAGAAACATCAGACAAAACTGGATCCTTGTAGGTGGTGTATGAAGCATCACCAACGAGACCAAAGAAATTTGATATGTGAAATCCTGTGCCAGGTTGTTTTCAGTTTCTTGCTCATCAAAAATGTGCCACCATAACTACTAACACCAAACCAAAACTACAAAATACAGACTTGGAGCATGTGAGTAAGGGGAAAATGTGGAACATGATTTTGCAATACATCCTTCAACTGTTTCGAGAAACAAGTTGCTTTGCACAGCCCTAGCAGAATTAGAAGCAAGAAAAAACGTAAAACAATGAAGCACACATTTCTCAAGCCCAGTAATTGTCATTATGGTTTCTACATCCTGGCTCCCAAATGTCCCCTCTTCTGCCAAGCATGTCTCCACTTGTCCAGAAATGCAGACAAATTGCTCAGTCTGCAAGTCTCCAGTCCACTTGCACTGGCAACTAACTACCAATTTCAAGAGAGGGAATGGCCCAGTTGTAAAGGCAGCAATGAACCACAGGAGGAAATGGCAGGGGGAGCAGAGCATACTGCAGTTGGCAGCACAAACACCAGCCTTTCCTTCAATGAGCTTCAAGATCATGATGCTGCAGATGACCTAGAAATGATCTACCAGCAGGTCCTGGAGAAGTGCCAGGCTTTTCGGATTTTGCTAGAGATGCTCAAGCTACAAGTAAACAAACACAACAGGATCTGCAGGATTTGTTTATACAACAGCCCTGTATGAGCAAAAATTTCACCTCTTAAAAGAAAACCATTAGAGCTGCAGTGAACAGCCTATACATCCATCTCCCACAGGGGTCATGTTCTGAGGTTGGCGCATAAACTGAAGTTGTGCCTAATCGAAACTCCCTTAAACCCATCAAATGCATACTGTCTTTTTAAGAACTAAAAGCACAGAATTGGCATCCCCCAGTATCCGCAGATTCAGTATCCACAAATCCCACCCCATTTCCTCTGTTTAGCCTCGTTACATTCATGTGAAGTGCAAATGTGTCTTGCTTGAACAAACACAAAAGCAGGAAGCAAGACAAGCAGCCTAGAAGGGAGACTTAGGGCACAATCCTAATATAACCAACTTTCCAGCACCAGGGTAAGGGCAATGCAGCTTTGAGGTAAGGGGACAAACATTCCCTTACCTTGAGGAGGCCTCTGTACTCCACCACAGAAAGCAACACATGCCCCATTGGCACAGCTATGTCAGTGCTGGAATGTTGATTGGGATTGTGCCCTAATAGTGAACAGAAAGCAGGACGTTAATGTTCACTCTTACTCTCTCTTCTAGGTTGCAGGCTGCTTGCTTGCTTGCTTGCTTATCTAGCTATAAGCTTTCTGATTATGGCATTTGTTCAAGCAAGAGGCAAACGTAATGAAGCTCATGGGGGTGGGGGCTCTGAGGATCAGCAGGTAACAGGATTTGCTGATATTCGATTCATGGATACGGGGGGACACCTGTCCTGTGCTTTTAATTCTTAAAGCGTTTGTATTTTAAAGAGTGTGTACTTGAATTTATGCCAGTCACTCATGTGTAAGATGCAGGCCAACTGTGTACTAAGGCCAACTATCAGTTCTGCCAAATGTCACTTTGAGACAAGAGTGGGGTGTATAGATCAAAGTTCCGAGTGCCCAATCCAAAATAGTCTGCTGCCTAGCTTCGTTCTCACAGACCTTCTTGGTTTCTGTTGGAACTGAGTCATGCAGTGGAAGACACTTTTTCCGGCTGCTCCCACCAACACCCGCTGCTAACACTAAAACAGGAGCGGAGGCAGAAAAATGTTTCACATTTACTATGCACAAGGTTGTACATTTCTGTTCTCTGTACAAGGTCCTAAACTTGAGAACAGGGAATTCTGGAGATGTTCCCTTCACATGGGGAGACCTCACACCATGGTGGACTCTGTGCCACTGGTCAGAATGCATGGAGAGAGAGAGAGCGGCATGCTGGAAGATCAGGGGGTGAGAGAGGCAAAAGGACAGGAGGAAGAAGCGGGACAAGTAAAGGTCCAAGACAGATAGCCTCTGAGTCATCAGCCTGTTGTGAATTTGGAGTGTTCATAGCAGAGTTGGGGGCTTGTGGACCCATTCAGCGCTTGCCTAGCGCGATCGGAGCGGAGGAACGAAGCGATCGCTACATTTGAATATCAAAGCCATTTTATTGGTTTCAGTAGCGAAAGTGAGAAGATGAGAAGTTTAGTTTGCCGGTTAGCAAAAGCCGGCGAAGGCTTGCCGCGTACAAGCGGCGTTTCAGCGTATTCTTCACAGTTTGAGCGCACACATGGTACAGGCAGAAGAACAAAGGGTGCAGTCAGACTATATCTGGTAGGTGGGTACTTAGAGACCCCCGTGCCCCATGTTAACCAATGGGGTAACCTTTAGAACATCATGATCTCATGAGAAAGTGGATGTTTGCTAGCCAGCGCTTCCCGTGAGAAACATTGCTCGCTTCTGTTACACTATCTAAAGGGAGTTCAGCTACTGTGTAGCAGGTTGCACTAACAAGCTGGGAAGCTGACCACCTCAAGGACACGCAGGTGCTCTATCTGATCTGGAGACGGAGAGACGGAATGCCAGTTTCCACCAGTTCTGGAGTGTGTGGTGTGAAACTGCAACACCCCCCCATTGCGTCTCGGAAGTCATCTTTTGGCGCCAAATCTAACATTTGAACTGCTTGCTTGAATTGTGGCGCAGGAAGTGCTTTGGTCAGGACATCCGCGATGTTCTCCTGCGATGGACAGTAAAGCACGTCAATGTCCCCGTTTTGGACTGCTTCTCTGACATGTTTATGCTTTATGTCAACATGCTTAGAGTGCATCCGGATTCGTTCTGACCCAGCAATCTGGATTGCGGATTGGTTGTCCACCCAGATCTGGATTGGATTTGTTTGTGGAGCATCCAAATCCGACATCAATTGCCTGAGCAGGTGTAGGTAGTTGGTCACATGACTCAGGGCTGTGTACTCACTCTCTAGAGTAGAACACGCGACAGTCTTTTGCTTGTGTGACCCCCAATCTATCACGCAATCCCCAAGGCGTATGGCATAGCCTGTGGTAGATCTCCTTGTGTCATCCCCCCCAAAGTCACTGTCTGCAAAAACTTCCAATTGCAGTGCTCCTTTTGGGGTGATGTGGTACTTGTGGTTACTTGTGCCTTTCAAGTACCTGAGGATGCGTTTCAAGGCTATCCAATCTGCCTGTGTGGGATTTGCAGCTTTTCTGCTCAGGTGATTGACTGCAACGCTAATGTCTGGGCGCGTCCAGCACGCTAGATGTGTGAGTGAACCCAACAGTGAAAGGAACATGTTCTGGTTTGGAAATGGTGCAGACTCTTCTGCTTTTTCCCCTCTCCCCATCACTATTGGAGTTGATACAACCTTGCAGTCTTGCATGCCCCATATCTGGAGTAGATCGTGGATCTTTTTCTCCTGATTGAGGAGAAAACCAGCACTGTCAGCTGTGCGTTCGATCTCTACCCCTAGGTATTGACTGACAGGACCAAGACATTTAAGTGCGAATGTCTTTTGCAGTTGTAGTGTGATCTGATTGATCTGTTGTGTTGTCTTTGCAAGGACCAGCAAATCATCAACAAAACATAACAGAACACATAATTTCTCTCCTTTTCCCTTTCTGAAAAGGCATGGATCAGCTGTGGAGGGGGTGAACCCCAATTTTTGCAGCTGCTCTTTAAGGCATAAATGCCAGCTTCTCCCACTTTGTTTCAGCCCATAAACAGCTTTCCTGAGGCGAAAATGTGAGTAATCGCTTTGCACACCTGGAGGTATTGTGATATATACCTCTTCCTGCAGGTCTGCGTGCAAGTAGGCTGTCCCAACATCAAAATGGTGAACTTGATAGCCTCTGCTGGCTGCTACGGCAAGCGCTGCGCGTAGCGTGGTGGCTGCAAGTGTTGGTGAATAGATTTCTTCGAAATCTACACCCGGGATTTGTTTACAGCCACGGATCACTAAACGGGCTTTCTTTAACGGCTCAGCACCTTCCCGATCTTTTAGAACAAACACCCATCTGGAATCAATCGCGTGTTTTCCAGCTGGTAATGTTGCTGGTTCAAAGACCTTTAAGTCGTGCATTGCCTTTAATTCAGTCCGAATAGCTTGCAGCCATTCTTCCTTCTGGGTTTGCGGTAGCTCCAAGACATCTTGATATGTCTGGGGCACTTCTTCCACCTCCACCTGGTAGGTTAATCTCTGAGGTGGAACCCCACGCAAAGCCCTTGGAGGAAGGATGCGTCTGGTCGGAACAGCTTGTTCCGGTGTAGCTTCCTCTGAAGACGTGCTTGTATCTAATCCTGGACTGCCCCCCCCCTTCCAGCAGCCTGTCAGGGCGTGCTGGTGTGGCAGGAGATGGCTCCTGTCTTTGTAGAGTTCTCTGAGGAGTTGATGCGGGCTGATCGGGAGTGCTTTCTAATCTTGCCTCCCCCCCTTTTTCTGCAGCTTGTGTGGGGATGCTGACTGTTCTGTCAGCATGATCTGGCAGTAAACCTTGCTCAGAGAAATCGTAAGAGTTGGATATTGTGACAGTTTTGTGGTCAGGATTGAGGAATTTGAGCGCTTTGCAATTCGGTTCAAACCCAATAAACTGTAGCCGCCTGGCACGCGGGTCATCTTTTCTGCGTGTTTCCCGATCTGCATGTACAAAGGCATATGATCCAAACGTCTTTAGAAATGCAAGATCGGG
>JAJKFI010000016.1:646615-751298 GCA_029204185.1 Lerista edwardsae | reverse complement strand
GGTTTGTCGAATAGCTTGGTGTAGGGGACCCCGTCAATCGAACGGTGGTAAACCCGATTTGAAATAAATACAGAATATTTCATCGCCTCTCCCCACAACCCTTTGGGTAGTTTTGATTGCTCCATCAGCGCTCTGACCATGCCCTGGAGCTCGCCGTTTTTCCTCTCCGCCACCCCGTTATGCTCTGGGGTGCGGGGAGCGGTGAGTCTGTGGGTGATGCCCTGCCTTTCCAACCATTGAGACATCTCCCTACTCAGAAATTCACCTCCCCGGTCGGTTTGGATCGCCACCATGCAATGGCCAAACCGCCTTTCCGCCCACCTGACCCAATTGCGGATTTTATTAGCAGCTTCAGACTTCTGGCGCAATAAAAATGCAAAACTATACCTCGTAGCATCGTCCACGAGCGGCAGAACGTATTGCGCCCCCCCTGCTGTCTTCTTCACAGGGCCGATTAAGTCCATATGCACCAGCTGTAAGGGGGTTTGAGTCTGACGGTTGCTGAACTTCGGGATGGATGCGCGATGCGATTTGGTAAGTTTACACACATCACAGTCCACAAAAGCATCGCAGTCTTTTAAGTCCATTCCGTGCACAAGTTCAGCTGTCTTCCTTACGTAGTCATGATTTAAATGTCCTAATCGAAGGTGCCACACGTGCCCACAGGATCGGTGCTTTAGTTGATTGAAGCACACAGTTGCCTGTTGATTCCCTGTTGTCTTCGCTCCAAGCACGAACAGCCGATACACTCGGGGGACAGCCACACAAAGATTCCCCCTCTCAAGTGTGCAGACGTCGTCTTGGAAAGTCACTTTAAATCCATCTTCTTGGAGGGTGCCAAGGCTGAGCAGATTCCTCGACATTGTTGGCACACACAGCACATTCTTCAAGGTAGTCTGCAGTTGTGGCAGAAAAACCTCTCCAGCGCAAACTACTGGCGCTGTTGTTCCATTTGCGAGTGCGACAGTTTCACGATCTGTCTCGCACTTGCTCGTGAGTAAGTCAGCGGATGTTACGATATGGTGGCTTGCTCCCGAGTCTAACAACCAGGATCCTCGCGTGCGCCTACCTTCCGTTGAGCCCACGAAAGCGATGCTCGCTTTGGGTTGCTGTGCATGGGGCTTTGGAAACTGCCCTTGCCCCGTGCCCTGCTCACCTTGGGGTTTTTTCTTCTTTTTAGAGCCTCCTTTCTTCTTGGCACACTGGTATGCGAGATGTTGGGTTGATCCGCACACATAGCACTGTCTCACACTGGCGCACACTTGCGCCTGGGACTCATTCTTGGGCTGCTGCTGCTTTTTCCCAGAAATGTTGTTTTTCCCTTTTCGGAATTCTCGCTCCCTCTGGTTGTCTGCCCTTTTGTCCGCTTCCTCGAGAAGCCGTGCGACAACAAGGGTGACAGTCAGTTGTGCTGCAGGGATAGATTCCAAAGTCAGGGTAAACATGTCCCACGTCTCATCCAGGGAATTGAGGATCGCAAAAACTTTAAGCCTTTCCTCAACACGTTCCCCAATCGCCTCAAGGTCTTTGAGGTTTTGCTGCATTGCTCTTAGGTGGACCCGTAAGTCCCCCCCCGGTTCAAGACGCGATCGCCACAGCTTGCGTGTCAGAACCATGCTGGAAGTCAGGGATGCACGTGCAAACAGCTCCTTCAATGTGTTCCAATAGTCCATAGCATGTCCGAGATCGCGAACATAGACTAAGAGATCCTCTGAGATTGCAAGACCGATGGTCGCCTTCGCCTTCCTGTCAGCTGCTTCTTCTGCAGCGTTCGTGGGAAGCGCTTGAGTGTGCTGCCAAAGGTCTTCCCTTTCCAGCAGCAACCGCATCTTGTGTGCCCATTGCACATAGTTGCTGTCATTGAGAAGTGGAATGGGAACGTTGAAAGGCGCCGGCGGGGCGGCGGGAGGTTGCTGCGCCATCCCAATTCCGGGCCCAGCGGGCTGCAGCGGTGGAACTTGAGGTGGTATCAGAGGGATGAAAGGACCTTGTCCTGGAACGAGCGGCGGTGGCGGGACAGGTGCTTGGCCGTCGGGAGCCCCCGGAAGGGGAATGAGAGGTCCGAGATCGTCCGATTCGCTCTCCTCACTTTCCCCGGATTGCTCGGGTTCTCCTGGGTCGCCAACGTCCTCTTTCCCCGCCTCGTCACCGAGGTCTTCTACCTTGACTTCCTCTGTTTCCTCCTTGACTCCACCGATAGCTCCTTCCTCATCAGACATCGGTCAGTATGTCCGCGAGTGTAGGGATGCAGCCACATTCACCACTCAGTCTCTGCTCCGTGGATTGGGTCCGCAGCAAACCCCTGCAGGGTACGGCTGAATCTTCCATAGCCTGTTGTGAATTTGGAGTGTTTATAGCAGAGTTGGGGGCTTGTGGACCCATTCAGCGCTTGCCTAGCGCGATCGGAGCGGAGGAACGAAGCAATCGCTACATTTGAATATCAAAGCCATTTTATTGGTTTCAGTAGCGAAAGTGAGAAGATGAGAAGTTTAGTTTGCCGGTTAGCAAAAGCCGGCGAAGGCTTGCCGCGTACAAGCGGCGTTTCAGCGTATTCTTCACAGTTTGAGCGCACACATGGTACAGGCAGAAGAACAAAGGGTGCAGTCAGACTATATCTGGTAGGTGGGTACTTAGAGACCCCCGTGCCCCATGTTAACCAATGGGGTAACCTTTAGAACATCATGATCTCATGAGAAAGTGGATGTTTGCTAGCCAGCGCTTCCCGTGAGAAACATTGCTCGCTTCTGTTACACTATCTAAAGGGAGTTCAGCTACTGTGTAGCAGGTTGCACTAACAAGCTGGGAAGCTGACCACCTCAAGGACACGCAGGTGCTCTATCTGATCTGGAGACGGAGAGACGGAATGCCAGTTTCCACCAGTTCTGGAGTGTGTGGTGTGAAACTGCAACACACAACTGCAACAACATCCTGGTCAATACACAGTACAATAGACAATATAGAGTCCAATATAGAGTCCAATACAAAGGCAGCATTGTACCTCTTTCCAACAGTTTTTCTGTACTCGTTTTTAGGCTGGCAATTGATGGGGGCCAGATTTGCCTGGGGGGCTTCAGGAGCTGAACCTCCCCCCTTAGAGCATCACAACCTAAGAGACTTTTTGCCTGCTCATTTATACAAAAGAGAGAACCCAGTGTACTCACGCAAGCAGTGCAAAGTCTGATATGGACATGCTTTAAGTAGCAACAATCTGCATAACCATGTTATAATTTAAATAATTTGCATACCATTTTCAGGAATAACAGTAACATCAAACCACAGTCAGAAATATGTTCAACATACGTTAAAGGTAAAGGTTCTCTCATCACCGAATGGTCTAGTCGTGACCGACTATAGGGGGCGGTGCTCATCTCCATTCCTAAGCCTGTAGAGCCAGCGTTTTTCCGAGGACAAGCTTCCGTGGTCATGTGGCCAGCATGACTATATGCCGTAGCACATGGAACGCCGTTACCTTCCCACCGAAGTGGTCCCTATTTATCTACTTGCATTTTTAGGTGCTTTCGAACTGCTAGGTTGGCAGGACAACATACGTTACAGCATTCTTACTACCACCACTGGCATTCTCCACTATGAAAAAATGAACCACTCCTTCAAAAGTACCTTGCTATATATAGGTTCTTAAAATCACGAATGTGGTAAGCTAATTAAAACAACAACAACAACAGTGTGGCCTGTTCTGTTTTATAGGCAGGACTCAGCAGATGAAACTTTTCATATTATGGCTGTGATTCCCAAACTCTCCAGGAAGCACCCTAAGTCTTTGCAGGGGTAGGGAATAGCAGTGACATGATCTCCAGGATCTCATTGCTGCTGGCAACATAATGGGGCTGGGGGGACTTACTCCATGGGGGTTGGAGAGCCCTGCGGACCCCTCTGTAGGGCTCCCCATGCATCCAAAAACTAAAAAAAAATAGCAACCCACTTCCTGTTGCAATCCGGAAGTGGGTTGCGTTTTTTTAAAGTCTTCGAATGGAAGGGGTGCCCTGCAGAGGGGTCCATGGGGCTCCCCAACCCCCACGGTTGCTAGGGTGGGCAGCGGTAAGTCCGCCCAGCCCCATTATGTTGCTAGCAGCGATGCAATCCTGGTGATCGTGTTGCTGGCATTCCCTGTCCCCACCCCTTAAGGGGAGGACGCAGGCTGTGGCGCTGCACTTGAAAACCCCTGTATTATGGAGACAAATACAGTCTGCTGATTGCTGCAGATTAAGTGGCTGTTAAAAGCAGATGTAGAGGGACTGTTTCAGAGGTTAGTATCTCTAGTGCTGGCTGCTGGTGAGCTTTTTTGTCTTTAAGGGCATAATCCTAACCTCCTTTCCAGCACTGACACAGCTGTGGCAATGAGGCATGTGCTGTATCCCGTAGTGGAGCAGTAGTCACAGAGGCCTCCTCAAGGTAAGGAAACATTTGTTCCCTTAACTCGGAGTTGCATTGCCCTTACCCCAGTGCTGGAAAGTTGGTTAGAGTTAGGGTTCTAGACTTAGTTGCTCCCTAAGTCTAGAAACCTTGTTTTTTCTCATCATGGACAGCTATAGTGGAATTAGCTGTGCTGATAGTACTACAGTGACACCTACTGATAAATTAAAGCATTGCAACATAGCATATCTAAAACACCGACAAATAGTCCCACTAGCCTGCACAAGACAGTGGTGCAGACAAGAGTGTGGTGACCAGAAGGTCCAGGAGAGATAAGTAAAAATCATTTATACTTACCTGCCCATAAGCCATCTGGCTGCCAATGGGTTTCCTGGAACCTACTCTAGCTATTTAGCTGGTGTAAGTCTGAGGAGCTGCAGGGGGCATGATGACTTGGGAAAAGGAGGGTAGAGTCTTGGTGTATGCTCCTGCCGGGGTCCTCCTCCCCCTTCCACCCCAAACCATCCCGGGTTCATCCCACCCACCCCCATCCTGATTCTCCCCTGCTGTTACTTTATCTATTCTGGTGGGGCATCCAGGAGCCACTGGGGTGCACACAGAGCCTCCAGCCGTTTGTGCTGGCAGCACAAGTGTGCGATGGTAGCACGGCTTTCTTGCCACTGAAACTGGATTTATAGCAGTGAATCATGAGTTCTATTGCCGTATACCCTGAATAGGACTGGGCTGAAAGAGGGGGAAGACAAAAAACACCTAGATGTTCCATTCTAAAGAGAGTCCTTTTGAAACGGATCTACAATCCAGAGAGCAACAACAGAAGAACATCTACATTTACTGACAGTGTGTACATTCACGGAATGTGTTTCTTCTCTGTCTGGTCAATGCCTTTTATAGAAAATCAAAGTTTTTTGGGCAAGCCTAATTAAAAAGCTTCAGCTTCCTCTCCGAATATTGCCTGGGATACCAGCTGCCAATTTGCTAACTTTAATGGGAGCAATTAAGGCAGTTCTGTAAGATGAAAAGACACTGGCCGTGGAGACTAGAGGAGAATTTCGTTTTTTAATGCATTACAGGCATGCACATCTTGAAGATTAGACTCAGATTGAACTAATTAACTGAAAACCAAATGGATTCTGGTAAATTATTGAACCTGATTCCCATTCCATCTTAAAATCAAAACAAAAACACCCAAAGCCCCAGGTGCCCTTTGATGTTATATAGGACAAATTGATCTAAATTGAGATAACTTAAATCTCTGATAGGAGCCTATTTAAATAAACTGATTGAAAATTGCACTTCAGCTACTTCCTACGCAAAATTTCATACTAACTGCCTGATACAACCATTTCAATATGTTGGCAAATCAGAAAAGCTTTCATATTAAAAAAATATTTAAATTATGTAATTTCTTTAGTAAATATCTAACAATAAGGATATCTAACAATGTTTTTACTATTTCAGAAAACCATGCATTAAACTTTGCTTATTCAGTTGCTCATGGCTTCCATCAAGTTGTATTAGTGCAGTAATTAGAAATTAATTCAATACACAGAATATTTACTTTGCATTTTTATTTCAAAACATCTCTCTCCCTCTCCCCCTCTCTCCTTTGCTTTGCCCCTCTGCAGCTGATGTCACTGTAACTCAGGAATAAGGTGGGATCGATCAATCAAACAGTATTTATATACCACTTTTCAATATGAGTTCACACAGTGGTTTACAGGCAAATAATAAAGTTAAATGGCACCTTGTCCCAAAAGGGCTCACAATCTAAAAGAGTGCAAAACACCACCAACAATAGCCTCTAGAAAACACACTGTGCAGGAGTGAATAGGGACTATTACGCTGCCCTGCTAAATATAAGAGGAGCACCACTTGAAAAAGTGCCTCTTGCCCAGTTAGCAGGGGTACATCCTGGGATGGCATCCTTGTGTTGTTTTGTGTCTTTGTGTAGTGCCCTTGGGGCATCTAACCATGGTTGAAGTGGTGCCTGTGACTGTGTGATTCATTCCTAGTGGCTGTCTGGCTCCCATGATTGAGGCTGAATGGATGCAGTGTTTGGATCCTTGGGCACACGGATGGCCCGGTGATGACACACAAAGGATACGCCAATGTCACAGAGGTGATGAACTGCTATCAGGATACTGCTCCATGGATAACAAGCTGTGGGCCCAATCCTATTGGGGTCAGCACAGCCAGTACAAGTGTACTGCCCGTGCTGGTGTTGCAAGCGTACTGTAAGGCATGTCCAACACTGGCCCAGCACTGGCAAGCCGTAAGTTTTACCATTGCTGGCAGTGCAATGATTCTGGGCAGGTGGGGAGGGGAGAACTGGAACTGTGCGGGGGGAGGGGCAGAGTGATGGTTGGACCAGCAGTGACCTCCAGTGCCAGACCTTACCTCCCATGTTGGTCTGGGCAGCCTGACACGGGGCTGATTGATTCTCTGCTGGCAAAATAGTTGGTGAAGAGTTGAGGAGTCCCACTACGGGAGGTGGGCTTTCCCCAAGGGAAGACGTCCAGGCAGCTCAGGATTGGGCTACTCATCAGTGTTTCCATGGATGCTGGGAATGTTCATGGATTGCTAGGAAGGGCTATGCTCATGTTGCTTTGCCAGTATTTGGCTTTTGGAGTGCTAACATTAGTGTGCCATTGGTGTGGTGTTGCCAGGATCAGATTAGGATATGACAGATGTTGAACCAGCATCTCTGAGACATTGGATTGGACTGCTTGTGTGAAATAAATTGGAGCTGCAACAATTGCTTCTCTTTTTTTTAAAGCTCCCTGCAATGCAGATGAGGCACACGATTACAGGAGATAATCGATGTGCAGAAGTTGTTTCTTTGGGGGTATTTCCACTGCTGAATCAAGGCGTAAGCATTGTGCATAATAAGTATCTCCTTGCTCAGATGCAGGATCAGTATGAGACATGTAGCTTGAGAGAGGTCATTGCACTTTCAGCTTCGAGTGAGACTGCATAACTAACAGGTGGCAATGATATCCCAGTCCAATCTCCAAGGTGATTGCCTATGAAGATATGGGACATTTGTACTAGTTACAAGGAAAAGCTCATGGCTATCTTTGTATTTCAAAGTAACATCTATGCTACTCTCTGATGGGCTTTCCCCAGACAAAAGCCATGCAACGGGAAGAAAATACCATATTTGCTGACTCTAAATTCACATTTGTGTTTTTTTTCCTTTTACTAAAAACAGATATTGTAACTGGTCAGTTAAATAAACCCTTCTATATATTGTAATATGATGCTTGCATCAAAATAGAAATGAATGATATCACACAAGTGTCAGTCCACCTAAGGCCCTGCTACACTATTTGCCCCTGATAAATCCAACATGCTCTTTTCCAAACAAGATTCCCAGATCTACCCCTCTAACAATCTTGGTTTCCAGTCATTCTCCTAAGCACAGTATCTGTCCATACTGTCTCCAATGGGTCACCCCTTGACAAATGACAACAGAAGCAGGAAATTCATCTTCAGTCAGCCAAGTAGAACTGCAGGTGCACTGACAGCATGCACAAGTTGGTCCTTCCAGACCTCTGCTTGTGATATAGAATAATTCAGCTTCTCTATAGGCTCTAATGCTTTCACATGATAGACAGACCTAATTGCAGGCAACAGGGTAAATAAATATTTGCACAGGTAAGTGGGATGTGATGGATTCCACCTAAGAACAGGACAAGGGAAAAACTGATTGGTCGAGGCTTACATCACTGCCATCTTTACGGTCTGATGAGTCTGTGATCGCAGAGCCTCTGACAACCTCCTGTCTACCTAGCAAATGTATCACTGCTATGTTTTACCAAGAAGATTCTCATGATCCCTGTTTTTAACTACAAGATATAACTCGACTTTTGCAAAGTACTTTACCAGTCCCCAAATATTTACGCTACAATAAATGTTAGTCTTTAAGGTGCCACAAGACTTTTTGTTGCAAAAAAAGAGTCCTCAATTTCTACTCATCCTACCTCATAAGCAGCTGACCCCCTTCCCCCTGCCCAAGATTATGAGTCCACTGGAACAGCCTTCAGTTAAGTGTCATTCTACACTAATATGTGTCATTACATATCTCTATTTCATTTACCAAAGTTCCCCACGGATCTTGAAATGTAGCGTAAAGGCTTGTCTCCAACACAGAGAGGAACACAGCCAACATACAGGTCTATATACCATTAACCCTTTTTTCTGAGAAATGCAGCTGAGCCATCCACAGCCAGAGAGCACAATCTAGGTCAACAAATCTGGAAGATCCACACATAACAGCTTTATTTTGATATTGGAGGACTTAAAAGGCAAATTAGCTGATTGTGCTGACTTTAAGAATTCATTTGTTCAATGTTCCATTCCATGTTCCATTTGGATCAGTCCTGAAAAATTGTGGTGACTATCATCCATGTGGTGACTAACATGATGACTATCATCCATGTTCCATTTGGCTGGCCCTGAAAAATATTTTCAAATGGAAATAACTGCAAGATGCTATAGCCAGATTGCTGATGAGGGCCTCTCAACTGGAGCACATTACTCTAAAACTTATTTGGAATGCATTGGCTATTCATCTGTTTTCAGGCACAACTCAAGCTGCTTGGCGTTACTTTCAAAGCCCTATGCAGCCGGCTTGGGTTTCAGGCATCTTAAGGAAAGGCTCCTTGCACAGTATTCTACTCATTAAGAACCCAGGGAAGGCTCTGCTTCACACATCACCACCTGATGATCCTTTTGGCATGCATGGAGTGCAGGGCCCCTGGATCAGCCTCCTTCCGGAGTTCCACACTGCCTGTACCTTCCAGCTTTCAGATGTACATGAAAAAGCCTTTGGGGTATAATCCATAGTGAGACTGAGGCTGCTCTTGGGTTTTATTCTGTCTCTACAGTGCTTTGACTGAGCTGTTTTTAATCTACCTTGCATTTCATATGGCTCTACTGAGTGTGGTATTATATTTTGTATTTCAATTGGATTGTAAGCCATTGGGCGAGAAGACAGCATCCAAAGGCAGCATACAAATTTTTTAAAAAATACATCAACAAATAAAATATTGTTTTCTTTATTTACAAATGGCCTAACCCTTTGGGCTGCTGAGCCAGTTGCATTCTGGAGGTGTAGTATGCTTTACAGCGGTCGCAAAAAGCAACATGGCATTCAGTCACTGTAAGCCAGCCCAGGGAGCGGGCAGGAGGTGTGGATGGGCAGACTGGGAGGAAGGGGGCAGAGACCAGGGTGGGCTGAGGCCAGGAAGGGGGCAGAATCAGCAGCACCGCCAATGTTTTATTCCCCATCCCGGTCTCAATCCACCTTCCTGGGTCCACTCAGACTTGCACCAGCAAAATCAGTGGCAGCAAGTGATTGTAGCTTTCCCCCAGCGAGGGAGCAGATGTTTCCCTACCCAGAGGAGACCCCAAGGATGCAGAGCACGTTTCGATAGTGCAGCTGCATTGAACAGAGATGGGGGATTTCAGTAGGATTGGGCTGAAAATGTATTCATTGCTTCTCTGGTTCAAGAATATCCAAAGTTATACATCATTTCCATTACTTAGATATTGCAGAGTTCCTGGAATGAATGCAGGTGGACACACACAATATGTAAACAATTTCTGCCTTACGGAACCTCAGACCAATCTCAGCATCAGATCTGTCCCAACTATGAAATCAACTATAACCAGAGGCCAAAGCAGAGACTGAACCTTCCTGCATACTTCCACAGACTTAGAACAACTTCTACAATTACACTAACAATACACCATAACCATTCTAAAAATAAGCACTTCTCATGTGGCTGGAAGTCTTGATAGAACACAGTCACTGTCCAATGCCCCCTTGAATTCAAGAGAAGTCAGTGGAGAAACTTACCCTAGAAATGCCCACAATTTGTTCATCTGGAAGCAAACTGATGCGCACAAAGCAGGACTCAAAGTTGACATTCTCCTTTCCCATGAGATCTTTCCCCTGCAGCAGCGTGACATGAAAGGTGTTGGAGTTCACATTGTATTCCATGTTCACTTCCACTTGTCCCACCGTGAACTCTTGGCCAAAATTATTTCCAATGGAGGAGATGGAACTGAGAGAGTCAGTGGAGACAGACCTTTTCAGTGGCCCATAGGAAGCCAACTCCAGATCCTTGTTCATCAGCTCCAGAGTGCCTAACTCATTAATATTCTCAAAGGTGTCGTCCATTTTCAGACTTTGCTTGCGAACAGGGGATGTCCTTTCTCCTGCCTGCCGAAAATTGCCTGCACATCTCTACAGACAGAATGAAGACCACAGTCAGACAGAGTTCATTAACAACTTCAACTTTGAAATAATTACTGTTGTGCATAAAATGTCCCTAGTGGAAGGGAAAAGGGAAGGAAGTTAAAAATCAAAGTAAATATTGAGATCAAAATAACATTGCATGTCAAATTCAACAGAGTCTTGTAACACCTTCAAAGCTAAAATAAAACCAAAACTCTGTGGCATTTGCTTTCACTGACAGGAGGCCCTTGTTAACCTTTAAGGGGCAACAAGGCTCACAGTGGTTTCTCCTGGGAAAAAGTAACACAGCTCCTCTTCAAGAATTACATCTTTTCATATTGTTTCTATTTTTTAATGTGTGTATACATTTTTTCTCAATATTTTAAAGCAGCCTTCATACTTTTCCCATTTTACAATTTTGTTTCTCAGTTTAGTCCTTCCTTCCCATGTTGTTCCACATAAGGGGTGTCCAACATTTTAACTTTAGGGCTGCTGGGCCTTTTACAACTAGGGAATTAGGTGTAGTAGAGGGAATTTCAGGCTGCATTTTATTCTAACACTGTCTTCCAATTTTTATTTTACACAGGATTATGGGAAGGGAAAAAAATCCAGCCTGGACTTGGAGGAACAAGGGGAAAAAGATCTTCCAAATATGCTCTGAAAATAAACTGAGCAAGTTTATTTTAATTGTGGATGAAATTGTGAAGATGCAATATCATTCAATATTAGTTCCTAGTGTTCAAATCAAGCTTCATAGCGCCCAATCCTATCAGGGCCAGCTGGCAGCTGAGCACTCAGTAACATGCTGCTAGAACATTGAAGGGAAGGGGAGAGCCTTCCAGGGTGTGTTGTTGGCTTTTCTGCCACCTGCCAGAGCAGGTAAGTTAGTGGGAGAGGAGGCAAACCTGGCTGGGGATGTAACTGGGGTGGGGAGACTGGGTGAGGGGGTGAATCAGGCAACAATGGTGCACACCGGATCCTATCCCCCTTTCCTGCAGCTATTCCATGCCCTTCATCTCTTCAGACTTGCACTAGCAAAATCCCTAGTTCAGGTCTGAGGAGACCCACTGCAGAGGTGTAAGGGGATTTAAATCGCTCTTTGCCACTGAAGCTTCCCAATTCACACACCCTGGATACAGCACACTGGTTTTTGGCACAGCTGCACCAGTGGAGAGGGGAAGGGCAGGATTGGGCTATTAATTAATAAAGACGACTGCTTCATCATCAGTTGACGATAAACTTCAACATGTTTGTATCAGGCACAATAATAAGAGCTACTGTCATATCTGTGGATGTTCTATCTAGACAGTTTCTAGGTGACTGGAAAAATGCCATCAAGCCATTAAGTCTTCATCTTCTTCTGGTATGTATTAGTTCTGACTGAGGATCAATAACCCAATTTATGCAGCCTCAGGTTTTCCTGTGTTTGCTAGTTTTAATAGCCCAATTGGAGGTGTTAAAATTGCATCCAGTTATTGCCTACCCACGCCATCCTTCAAAAACAAACAAACAAAAACACTGTTCTGTTTGCATTGGTAGGGCTATTTAGTCCAAAGCATGCGAGTCCTATTTATGAGGCACAGAGTGAGTTTGTGAGGAAAAGGCCAAAAGTTCTGTCAAGCACCAACAGAGACTACAACACTTTTCCAGTATCAGAGGACTTGCATAACCTCACAGTATGGTACAAATGACTTTTACTCCATTGTAAGTCAATGGAGCTTTATCACTGGTTTCCAGTGAACTCTTTCCAAGTCCTATTTGTTGTGATTAGATATTGTAAATGGTAACAGATGCCAGGCCAGCATTCATTTCACATTCACAATCATTAATGGCTGGACAAATGATCCAAATCACCATAGTCAGCCTCTGACAAATCTAATTCTTATCCTCCCCCACCCTCTGGTATTACCACCTGCCACAGGAGGTGGTGATTGCCACAGGAGGTGGTGATGGCATCTGGTCTTGATGCCTTTAAGAGGGGATTGGACAGATTTCTGGAGGAAAGGTCCATCATGGGCTATAGGCAATGATGGATTGTGCAACCTCCTTACAAAGGTGGTGGGCTACTGGTACCGGGTGCAAGGGAGTGGCAACAGGATGTAAGCATCTTGTTGTTACATGCCTCCCTGGGGCACCTGGTGGGCCGCTGTGAGATACAGGAAGCTGGACTAGATGGGCCTTTGGCCTGATCCAGCAGGGCTCTTCTTATGTTCTTATGTTCATTCCACATATACAGTACTCAGCGAGTATATGTTTAACCCTAATACTTGCCCCTGAAATCCAATCTGAGCAAGGACTCCTAGTGTGGCTATTTCCAATACCCTGTACATCCTCTATAATTATTGATGACACAGAAACTAGTGACAGCATGTAAGATGAAGACGTAACCTAACAGAAATCCACTAACAGTGATTTCATAGAGGGATGGCATGGCTAAGTCACAATTTTATTTCAAGTTACCTATGTGAGTGTCTAATTCCAAAGGAAACTCCACTCTTGCACCTCCTGGGAAAGTCCTGCGCAATATTTTTGGAGCTAGGCCAGTGGTTCCCAAACTATGGGTCGGGGCCCACCAGTGGGTTGCGAGCCACTTTCAGGTGGGTCACAAAGCACCAAGAGCAGCCATCTTGAAAATGGCATTTCCGGCCATGACATCACTTCCAGTGGATCCCGGACAGATGGTCATTCTAAAAAGTGGGTCCCAGTGCTAAAACATTTGAGAAACACTGAGCTAGGCTGATAAGTACAAAGGATGGGCGTTTTTCTGTAGCCAATTTCCCTTGCAACCTGAGAGTACAGGTGCTAACCTCAAGAGGGAGCTCTTGATCAAATTCAGATATTGTGAAGGCAAACAGATGATGGATGTGATGGCAATGGAATCCTCAAGATCACAGTTGGCTTCTCTTTACCTTTTGTCTGATTTGAGAATACATGGCCCCATACTTTTGCTCTAGGTATCTGTAGTCATAGTTTGGAAATGGAGATGGGGCAGGATAACTGCCAGATTTCCACATCTTCCACAGGTTTATTCCAGCAATTCCCAGAAGAGCAAGCGCCCCAGTAATGTAGATTCCAATCTCCCATCCAGGTGGATTCCTTATAACTGAAAGAAAACATAATTCTTTAGAGAGGAGTCCACTGCCTACAACTTCATCCACATGTTAATGTTCCTTATAGGGAACATTCTTTGACTATGAAGTAAGTGGTACCTCCCCAAAGATACCTCTGTCAAATGGGCTTGGTGAACTTGAACTGAGGGAAGAACTTGAGATTCCCAGGACAGGGTTTTCGCACCCCCCCCCCACTGCTGAGCACCATTGTTTTATCAAAAAATACAGCATCTCAGACAATATTAATCATGTATTTATTTCAACCTGAAATGCAACATCTCTATTTAATCAAAGGCATTAACCAAAACCAGGGATTTAACATAACTGGATCTTCACATAGCATCACTCAAATGTGGAAGAGTGACAGTGCAGTGGCATATCTAAGGGGGTAGAGTCAGGGGCGTAGCTAAAGAAGTGCAGGGGGTACAATTGCACTGGGCTACGCGTTCCCAGGGGGCAACAGTCTGGCTCCGCACCAAGGTGGTGCCCCTTTCTGCCAGCCGGAGCATACACACAAGCCTTGCAGCTGGCAGCCTTTGCTGCTAGCCGGCTTCGTTGCAATCGCATCGCAATCGCAGCCAAATGCAAGTTGCATGCGTGCTGGCAATGGTAACAGCAGCTAGACTTGCCCCTGCAGCTGGCTAGCAGCAGCAAAATGGAAGTTGCGCCCCAGGCTGTTCCCTGCAACCGACAGCCTTTGCTGATGCCTGTGCGAGTCTTCCATTCGGCTGTGATGAGTGCAATCTGCGTGCGATGTGATCTCAACGGCAGTGGTGGAGACATAGCCAGCGATCAAGCAGCCCTCCTCCTGCTTGTGTGCTGCGGCTGGGAGGGGTCAGAGGGGGTTGGCTTGTTTTCTTCATGCCGATTTCTTCTGTTCCAAATTGGCACTTGGAATCCTGGGGTGCCTGCACGTGCCATGAGCAGGCAAAGGGAGGCAAGAGCCAAGCACAAAAAACCCAAAACAAAATCAGAATTGCTGCTGCTGGCCTGTGTGAGTGTGAGTCCGCGCTCAAGCCTATGTATATCTACTCAGAAGTCCCATTGTGTCCAATGGGGCTTACTCCCAGGAAAGTGTGTATTGAATTGCAGCCTGAGAGAGAGATCCAACTGCAGTACAAAAGAATTCAATGAGAGAGAGAGATCTAATCAGTTCCAGAGAGAATCCAATTCAGACCTTCTGTCAAAAAGGCAAGTTAGTTTTTACTATGTTCCAGTTCCCTTCCAGGTCATCTCAGCCACTGCTTAATTTCTAGGTACTGCAAACTGGGGTGGAGACCTGTCACCAGTGACTTGCGATGCTGTAGGCTGGGGCTGTGCTCCTTGATAATGTGGTTCATTGATAATTTATCCTTGGATCCTGTCAAGGCTCAGGCAATACTCAGGGGATTATTTACAATTATCCCTGATCTCCCAGATTTCTGTGTGGTGTAGACATGTGGGCATACCCCCTCAGCCGTGTGGTGAAATCATGCCATCTCTGTGCATGGAAGTCCCAGAAGTGTGAGAACAGGCTGGCCATGGTTTTTGAGCAGTGGTGTCATCTACTCACCAGTAGACGGTACGCTGGGCGGGACTTAGCGTGATCGACAGCCCGTCCACTCACTTCCGCTTTCTTCGCGCTCCCCGCGCGGATTTCCCTCGCCTCGGAGGGGGCGCCTGCTCGCCCAGGCACCCGGCGCACCCCCCACCCATCCCCCCTGGCGAGCAGGCGCTCCCTCCGAGGCGAGGGAAAGCCGCGCGGGGAGCGCGAAGAAAGCGGAACTGAGTGGACGGGCTGTCGATCACGCTAAGTCCCGCCCAGCGTACCGTCTACTGGTGAGTAGATGACACCACTGTTTTTGAGTATGGAACACTCTGCCCTCTTCTCAGTGCCTGTCCCCTCCCCAGAACCCACCTTGCCTTCCCCTCTTGGAGATGCAGTCCATGGCATGAAGTTGGCATGAGTGCTGCCATCTTAGCTTAGCCCTCCTCCCCCCGCATGCATCACAAAAGCTTATGGCAGAGGCAGGTTGATCAAATTGGTTTTAAATTGACTTTGGCAACTGTCTTTTGGTTTCAGTGTGGATTTTAAAAATGGTTTATGATGTATTGTATTTTACTAAGTGCTTTTGGAGGCTGCCAAGAAATGGTGTAAATTTTTTAAAATTTAGAAAACAAAGAGTAAAGATGGAAGATAGGGCATATACCCCAGATTGTTTAAAGTGGTTATGTTACTATTGGTGCTATTTAATTTCTTTGGATTGTGCTGTGTGAGTGGTAAATCTAAGCACCCTGTGTTAACTTAGGGTGCAGAGGAAACTGGTCTTCTGTACTGTGTAACCAAGAAGGCATGCATAAAGGGGAGTATTTACAATTATCCCTGATCTCCAAGATTTCTGATGTGATGTAGACATGTGGTCATATCCCCTCAGCTGTGTGGTGAGAGACACCATATGATCACCTCCCCATATGGTTACATGATTGTTCTGATCAGATCTCCCTCCAGGCATGTGTGAGGATGAAGTGGGGATTCTAAGCCCCATAACTGATTAGGGTTCCAGAACAAGGGCATATTTCATGCGGCATTCACCGGTGTAATCTTGTGTGCTGTGGCATATACGAAGGTGCATGAAGGGATGTTAAAACCTTGATGCAGAAGTACTTGAGGCCACAATCCCAAGCTTCTTTACTTGGGAATAAATGAGATTTTCTTGGGTTAAGTGAGTGATTTTCAACCTTTTTCATCTCATGCCACACTACTTGCTTTTCCAAAATAGTAACATTAACTTTTCTTATTGTAAAACATAAAAAAGACACCAGGGAGGGGAGCTACAAAATCTACTTTGCACCAGGCAGAAAATAGCTTAGCTACGCCACCGGGTGGAGTGGGTAGGGACTGCACTGGGCAACAAGCTGAGCTTGACACTAGTGGCCAAAATTGTGAAAACCTTGGTAGGTACGAATAATACGAATAATGTTAGATGTCATTGGAAAGGTAATTTAATGCTGAAATGCATTGAAACTACAACTGCATGGGAATATCTGTATTTGGTAATAACATTATGGCCAATTAACCAGAAAACATTTTATTTAATTACTTAATAAATTAAATTTGATTTCCTCATGGAAGGGGGGGGCGCTACAAAATCTTCCTTAGCAGATTAAAGTAGCATTCGGGTAGCAGATGCATTAGCTATGCCACTGTGACAATGATATATAATCCTTGTGCCCCTTCTTATGATTACAAAGAACCTCTTTTGTAAAATAATTTCATATTATTCAGTTTCTCTTCAAAATCTGTATCTATACATGAATACTATTGTCACTGGAAATGATCAGCGACTTCTAAGGAATGATTTTCATTCTTTCATTTTGGATCTCAATTACTTTTAGAATGAATTTATTTTTCCACCTTGCTGGTATTCTTTTCTTTTTATTTCTCCATGTTTCTGAGAAATAAGCATTCACATTTTGACTGTTTATTTTTCAAATGTTCTTTCCATATTAATGCAACTAGTCCCTTTACCAGATTTGCACAGCAATCATCTTTTCAACACAGATAATTGGCCAAGATTTCAACTTCATGCTATGAATTTCATACTGGCACGGAAAATTGCTCCTGCTAAATTATGATAAATGTGAACATCTCACAAGGAAGTAAACAAACAGAGTACACTGTTTACAAGGCTCAACAAGAGGATGATAATGAGAGAATTGATTCAGCCAGCTCAATGCTCAACTTTTTCCATATCATCAAATCTCTGTTTTGTACCCGAGACATGGGTTCTCTAAAGACCGTTTCCAGGGCACTTCCCAAAAGACTTCCTGAACAATAATCATATGCTTTCTAACAGAGGTTCATTTGATTGACCACTAGAAACCAGTTGAGAGAATATGGACCAATGGTTTGAATCAACACAAGACAGCCTTATAAAGTGTATGCCCTCATCTTCTTTTCTGAGACCTCCCCATGTAGCTCACTCTCTGTGCTTGATGTCAGTTATCGAGTTCATTCACAGCCCTCTTTGTCTAAAAAGCTATTTAGATATCTAGACCACTGCACAGTTGTTATCCTACGCTTGAGAAGACCAGCATCACTCCTGGAAAACTCCAAGGAAGTCTTTCTTGATACTTAAAAAAATGCTGAGGGCCATTGCAAAGTATGGTTTTAAGAAGACACAGCTGATTATCTGCATACCTTCCTGCCTCTTTGATATCTCCAGCCCTAATGTTGGATGTTGGCCCAGGAAAATGCCTGCCAAGGCAGAAGGCATGTCATGCGACACTCTTTCTAGCAAAGAGAATTTCACCTGAATCAATTTCCTTGCATAATGCTCTAACAGTTGCAGGATACTCACCACTGAGTCGGTGCTCGGCAAAATTATTGTCCATGGTCACTATTCTGGGGTATGGCAATTGTCTAGAGAAACAGAAAGAGGAAAGAAATGGTGATGGGCAATTCAATTTGCTGATATTGAGACAATGTTGTTCTATATAAAGAATGAATGGAACACAATAACATTTTATGTTGTAGGGTCACTTTAAGACCATGAATGCTATTTTATCCGGGGATCCATCAATGAAGTACATCAATGATCACAAACCCCATCTTTTTGTGCCAACAATCACTAATACACATTCCTACAACTACTAACACAAACACAAGATGCTGTTCCTCAATTTAGTTCATGGCAAGCCTGATCTCCGAATGTTGCTTTGGCTTCAGCTTTGGCTTCTGCTGCTGCTGCTGCAGTTAACACAGTACCCTATGGCCCTGGGAAGTCTTATTCATGCTCTAACCTGCTGCTATGTGTTGCTGCTGAGCAGCTCTATAATGCCATGGAAGGGGTCAGCAGCAACTCTGCCTTCATTGCTGGTTTGCACAGGACTGTCCTGGTGCTGTTGAGGAGTGCGGATGACGGCTGCTAGGCCAGTACAAAGATCAGAAATACTATGGATCCTATGCCCCACTGCATCTATTTTTTGTTATTGCTATCCCACATTTCTATGCAAAGTGACCTCAGAGGGGCATGCAAGCACATCTATTAATATAAACCAGCATTTGCCAAACTTGAAACCTCTGAACTCTGAAAATCCCTTCCCCGTCCCAAGCAGTGCCTACCATTCTGGTGAAGCGTTGCGCCTTTTCTAAGCTGATCGGTTAGCAGGGCCGCTCTGGGCAGTTTGCGTCTGTGCCCTGCTGCATAGCATTCTGGGATGCCGGGCATAGATGCGATTGACCAGAGTGCCCCTGCCAGCAGATCAACTTAGGGTGCAATCCTAACCAACTTTCCAGCCCTGGGGTAAGGGTAACGCAGCCCCGAGGAAAGGGAACAAACATTCCCTTACCTTAAGGAGGCCTCCGTGACTGCCCCCCAACTGCAGAATGCAGCACATGCCCCACTGGCACAGCTCTGTCAGTGCTGGAAAGTTGATTAGGACTGCACCCTTAGACATTGTGCTGTACTTCACTGGAATGGTAAATGCAGCTCACACTGGGGAAAGGCCTTCCCAAACCCGGGGCCGGGGTTTGGAGACCCTTGATATAAACACTAAAAATCAGTTCAGAAGCATCACCATAATTCATTGTCATAGAAATACTAAAAATCATTATAGAAGCATAAAACAGCAGGAATAGTAAAACATTGAAAAAAAATCATATACTCAGCAGGAATATTGAACAAAAAGGTTTCGGACTGTTTGATAGTCTGGTAGCTCTTCCAAGGGTGGGTGTTCCAGGGTTGTAGCCCCACAGAAAATCCCATCTGTAGTACCTGCCAATCATATTTCCAGTGGAAACCGATCAGAGAGCTGGGCCCCCAAGGTCAGTCTTAAGGCTGGGGCAGACTCCAATGGGGAAGACATTCCTCCAGGCTATTATGGGCCTTAACATTCAACACCAGCACTTCACATTGAACCTGGAAACAAACCAGTTCCCAATGCAGTCAATACAAGATTGGTGTGATATATTCCAATTGCCATGTACCAACCGTGGCTGCATTTTAGATCAACAGCAGTATCTGAACGGTCTCTAAAATACTTTTCCTTTGTCTCCGCCAAGCCTCCTGATCCCCACTGTAGTGCAGCCTGTTTTGGTATGGCTGCATGCTAGGGATAGGATGGGGCTGTTAATTAGCCAAGATCTACAAGACTCAAGAGCGCAGCTGGGAAATCTGAGGAATCCTCTAAGGAACCCGTCCATGTCCTCAGGTTGAACAATTAGAAAGGTAGCCATAGCAACCTGACCAGGCAGTGCCATAGCTGCACTCATCTCTGCTGTAATTGCGATGCCCATGTCAGAATGGGAGTGAATGATTGTGGCCGCAACCTTGGCAGCAAGCCCTACTGAATTCAACAGGGTTTACTTCTGTGCCGGCGGCGGCATGTTTAGGATTGTGCGGTTGTTCCGACAAATGTTTTGCAGACTTGCCACAGCAGGCCATTTTCTAGATCAAGCTGTGAAAAAAAGGCCTTCCCCACTCAAAAAAGGTTCCACTGGCTGATATTGTGAGGGTGCCATGGCGGCATATACTTTTTTGCTGCCATCTGCACCACAGAGCAAACAGCAGGGCTCTTCTTATGTTCTGCTCTGATCACCTCACCATTCTTGAGACGGACTCAGGAATTAACTGGGCAAGAAGAGTGAACAAGAGTGTGGTGTGAACAAAAGAGATAACAGGAAGTGGGAATGGGCCCATGAGGGCTGAAAGCCACATTCATGTAGCAATAAGCCATGGTTTTCTATTTTACATACATCCCCCGCAAATAAGGGTATGAATTACTTTATTAAACACTTACGAACCTGCAGTAGGGTGGAAAACCTGACTCCACCCCACCCACCCACCCAGTGTGCAAGCAACTAAGTTGGGAAAAACTGCTGGTATGTCATGCCATCCTGGAGCCTAGGCAAGCCAATAAGCTGCCCAAATTTTCATGCCTCTCCCCAGCGCACCGCAGATGGGGGGCGGGGCTGCAAATGGCATAGGCACTTCAATGCACCAATGCAAATATCTGAACCAATCTATGAAGGGCTTTCTTTCTCTCTCCCCCTCCAGCATCTTTTTAATGCTGCCACCAAGCTCATTTGATCAGTGAAGCTCGAAACGGAGCTGGGGACACGGCTGTGCTCACCTCTGGTTTTAGAGGGTAGCGGCTGCCACAAGACTGTTACGTTAGCCACAATTGTGCCAGTCCCAGACAACATGAAGGCGTTTGCAATTCCAGTGGTTCTGAGATAAGCAGTAGCATTCTGATGAACTGACAGAGCAAGTAAGTTTAACTTGCTTAGCCAGTATGCTGGAAATTTCTGGGAGAAAAGATTCTTTTCTATCTTTGGCACTGCTTGAGTTAAAAGAACATGGTGTTTTGTGGGAAACCTTCTTCTCAAGTAAGTCATTCAGGATTAGAGGTCATTGATTGCTGGCACCTTGCAAAAGTTCTATACTATGACTTGAGAGTGGGGGAAGCCTGATTTATCTTTCATTTCTGAAGGCTCTTTCTTTGTTGGAGAAGAATTACTGCATTGTTCCATTTTATGTCCAGATGATAAATGGCTCTGTAAGGATTTCCCTAAGACTTCCCTGCTTAGCTTCTATCCTTTGGAGAAGTCAGTGACCCCAAACTTTCAGCAATATTTTTCATCTCATCTTTTAGCGAGTGCACTGCATGTTCTGATGTGTCATGTGAGGCTGTCCTAAAATTTAAGGTTCCTCTTCTCAGCATCCAATAATCTTTTCAGTAAAGACTGTAGTGGAACTGCCTCTAATGGAAGAATTTCGGCTCACAGATGATGTGCCAAAGAATACCACAAAGATGTGCCACTTCCTCTTCCCTCCCTCTCTCTAGGTTTCCTTCACTTCTGAGGTAGTCAAGAGGATTGGGATGCAGAATGCAGCCATCAGTTCTTGAGTATTCAAAAGAAATAAATCGTCACAATACCCAAACTTAACAGAGCTCAATGTTTCTGCATTTCAAGCCGCATTCTTCTACTTTCACTTCACTTGTAATATTAAGGAGGGTAGCAACTTTTTTAAAAATGCCCCACCACTGAAAAATGAAACAATGCACCTTTGCAACCTGAAAAGCATGGTGAGAAAGTTTACTCTTTATACAGCTGTTTGTAGTTTACTCTTTATACAGCTGCCAAGGGAGTGCATACCATTAAGACACCTTGACTGCTCATGCTGCACAATTTTCAAGGCAGCAAATAAGTTTTCCTTACTAGAGTAAACAGTAGCTGGGTGCAGTAGGGGGTGGGGAATTACATCAGGACAATGACAAAGGAGGAAAAAAATTCTCATTCCGCAGCACTATGGCCCTGATCCAATGATAGGTGCAGTGACTGTTTCTCCAGCATCTCATCTAGTTTCACACTTAGGGTGCAAAAACTTAGGGCGAGTTAGGCTGGCAAAGTTTGGCTGGCACAAGGGACACTGTAAAGTATGTTTGGACCACTCTCGGAGTCAGAGAGGCAAGCACACAGACATGCGCCATCCTCCCTTACTCCAAGAATGGTCCAAATGCGCTTTACGGCAGCCCTGATGCCAGCCAAACTTTGCTGGCTTAACTGTGCTGGCCTAACTCCAGGTTAGGATTGCACCCTTCGTAATGTGGACCTAGCCCACATAAGGAGACCTTTAGCTTCAGTGAGGCTCTACAATGCCAACATGCTTCCTGAATGAACTGGTTTATCCTTTTAGGATTCATAATTTATACTGATGGGAAGAAATCTTTATGTAAAGACTGACATTTTTAGACTCTAATTTTAAACTTCTAATTCTAATAAATTGTAAACTGAGACTCTAAAAGGAAACAAATAAATGCATAGAGAGCCTGTGTATGTATTATTTCCAAGCTCTTATTTCAAAGTTCCTGGCAGTTCAGCACACCACCACCACCCACCTCCAGACACCTGATTTCATTACTCCCATCTGCAGTTTGTACATATTCTACAACACTCTTATTGGCGTCTTGCTCTTTAGCTTGTTATTTCCTCATCGCCTGCTTCATTTTCCATGTAGAAATGATTCTGTGATAGATAATCTATGATGACATTGTCATTTAATACAGAGTTGACCTTATTCAAAGGTCACTGCAAGATAGATAGATCATGCTAGAGTGAGTGGATGGATTCCTCCAATGAAAACTGTTTTTTATTGCAATGACTTGGAGGAGCAGCCTCCTACTGTACACCAGTAACATGCTCTAAAATGGTGGTTCCCAAACTGTGGGTCAGGACCCACCAGTGGGTTGTGAGCCAATTTCAAGTGAGTCGCGAAGAACCCAGGGTAGCCATATTTACAATATGGGAAGAGGGGATGCTGGAAAGGGAGAGGGCTGGGTGGCTGTTTTGCTTGTGCCAAGGTTGTAAATAGGTTTTTTTCTTTCTGATCCACTTTGCTATTGGAAAATGGTTCAGAAATAACCCAATTTATTGCTGCATTCTCAGGAAAGTAGCAGGTTCGGACGCCATAATTATGTCACTTCTGGTGGGTTCTGGACAGATTGTCATTCTAAAAAGGGAGTCCTGGTGCTAAAAGGTTTTAAGAACTACCAGCTCTAAAATATGCTCTACTTAACTAAGATTTGTTTTCAATGTAATAAATAATTTAAAAAGTGGCAGGGACTCTGTGAAATTCACTTGGGGGAGGATGAAATGTGGAACTGCCTCTAATGGAAGAATTTCGGCTCCCAGATGATGTGCCAAAGAATACCACAAAGATGTGCCACTTCCTCTTCCCTCCCTCTCTCTAGGTTTCCTTCACTTCTGAGGTAGTCAATGAAGGAGGGATTTGGGCTCAAAGGCAGCATGCCACAGGATACAATATCTACAAATCCAATTTCCCCAGAGGCAAAAAGACAGCTTTTGAAGCAAACTTTGAGGGGAGGGACTCTGTGGACTCTTGTATGTATGATAGCTCCATGAAACCTCCATTCCTACTCAGCGCATGCCTCTGTGTGCAACCTTCCACTGTCAAGGTTATTCTACAATAGCAGAGAGAAGAGTGCCTGCACATCACTTGGTTGCCTCACTCTGGGGGTGGTGGGGAGAGCTGGGGATCAAATAAAAATAAGCTGCAATACAGATATAAAAAGGAGGTTAGAAAGAACTTACTGTATATAATTGTATATAAGTCAATGTCATGGATAAGTTGATCGCAAGTTTTAAGCCATGCCCTGTGGATATGTCAAGGGTAAAACTTAGGGGTATCTGCAATTCTCTGAATTATATAATTTTGTCTAATTTTTCCCAACACCAGATTCTGACAAATGATCTACCAGTAATTGTCACCTAAGAACTGTACAATCTACCTATTTAACAATGTGCAGGGGGAAATGAAATAAAACAGCAACATAGCAAGCAACTATCAAACCAGTTGTTCCCAAACCTTTTAGCACTGGGACGAAAAGGCAGGCGATACCCCGAGGAGATAAGGAATGGTATCACCAGTGGCCCTTATCCCAGATTATCCAAGAAGTACAGAGTTAATCCCCAAGGTTTTTGCCTACAGCAAGAACACAGCTGCAGGCTGATGAGAGCTCTGTCTATGAAAGGAGGTTAGCACAGTGCAGATGGGTGTGGCTGATGGTAAAGCCTGCCTAGCAACAGACACCGATTGGCCTGCCTCAGTATAAAAATGGAGGCATGCGCTGCAGTACGTTAGCACTGGGCAGGTATAGGAAGGAAGGAAGGAAAGTGGCTGTGGATTGATGGACTGTTGGACGGACTGACTGTTAAAGGGCTGGATAAGGTAAGGTTATTGTGGGGAACTGTTGTATGGCTGCCATGCCCCTGGAGCCACTAAGTGGAGGAGGTGGTTGTGTCTTATATTAGGCAAGCCGATTGCTTATTGTTTGTTGGTGGGGGTTTGTTGGTGCTAAATTAGGGTATTTTGAGCTAAGCCAGTGATGAGGGTGGTATGGAGGAGGCTGGCCAGCCGGTGATTCCAAGCAAAGCTGCTGGAGGCCCAGTGGGTGAATGAACCCCCTCCCTCTTGCCTATTTCTGAGGCTACTCTGGAGGGGAAACTAGTTAGCCTAGTGTGGGCCTTGGGGCCCTTGGGGAAGCCTGGCAGGGAATGTGGCAGAACAGGGACCCACTTTTGAAAATGACAGCCTATGGGGACCCACCAGAAGGGATGTCATTAAACAGAAGTAATGTCATTAGAGACAAAGGGCAAGACATTCTGGAATAATGAAACAAAGTGCACGAAATTGTTCAAGGCTAGAACTGATTAAACAAACTGGGACAGAATGCCTATATCTTTCACCATTGTAGAGAAGAAGGAATTTGGGCAGGTACAGCTCATCATGGAAAGGTTTCAAAAGCTACAACTGCCCAATTCCCTCTTCTATACAATGGTTAAAGGTATAGGCACTCTGTCCCAGTTTGTATCTGATAACCCTAAGCATATATGCCTGGATCAACTAATAAAGGAATGTATGTCACCCTGCTGAGCGTAATTTACCTGTTTGGGCTGGCTTCTGCAGAGATTATCCCTTCCCCCTAAGTTTGTTATGTTCTTGCAAGGAAGAGGCAAAAGTGGCAGGGAAGAGTATGTGTGTTTTGCCTCCTTTTCCCTCTTGCTCTGATGTGCCTTAAATGCTCCAGGAGAAGAGCAGCAGGATAAACACACACAGGCTATCCATAAAGCTTAAACCTGGCTCAACCTGCATCCCGGGGTCCTACCCATTCACCAGAGAGAGCCCTGCAAAAAAAGCTGCAAAAACTTGCAAAAAAAAAAGAAGAAGAAGAAGAAAGAACCATGAGAGGAAAAGCTGGAGCTGGGAAGTAGCAATCTGCATAGTCCCATCAAACTGAGAGCAGCTACACTGACATAGGATCTACCCATTAAAATGCTCAAGGCTAGGCCTGATTAGTTGCCTGGAACAACTCAGGAGTAATAAAAGAGCTCATTTCTTCCATCCCGACCCCCAAATAGTTTGCACAGTACCTCAGCATCACAGCCTTCTGGAATAAAAGAGAGCACAAGCCCCACACCTTGGGGTTGTAGAGCCCTGCTGAATTCAACTCACATTTAGTTTACTCATGAGTAAACGGATAGCTCTTTCGCTTTCCATAAGGCTCAATATTTCTCAGCTTAGAGGGAGGGACTTCCTTCACAAGTGTTTTGGGGGGCTGTGTTCATGGGATCAGGACCATTCTGGCAGCGTTGCATTCCTCTCAGCCTGCCCTTTCCAAGGCACCATGGCATGGCCACCTACTCATGAGTAAATGCATAGTGTGGCTCAGTTTCACTTTCTATAGGACTCCATTCATTTTCCTGAGCTGCTTCTGAGCATGCTTGTGGCTTGCAATTACTGTCAGGAACACTCCCTCAAATATGTCAATGTCAGGTCTTTCTACAAAATTTTTAGACATAAATTTCTCGACATACACACAATTGTATATGGTAGTTGGCTTTTTATCCATGTTCTATTAAAAAGCATCTTCTTACGCTTCTGCTGAATATGGTTGGCAATTGGAGCATAGATTTTTATTTTGTTACTCAGACTATTACATCATGAAAGCTAGACAGTAAGGGTGCAGTACAGTAACCAACAGAGATGTGTTTGGCCATATAAAACCAGATGCATCATTAGAAGCCAAAACTGCAAGACTACATCTGATTTACTTTGGCCATGTCATGCACGCAAATTCATTAGAAAAGTCAATGATGTTAGAAATTGTTAGTAGAACAAGAAAAAGGGGCAGGCAAATAATGTACTGGCTTGATACCATCAAAGGGAATACACAAAGATGAAGGTCCAATAACTGAAAGAAGCCGTGCTTGATAGATTAGCAGGGACAGCTCTTGCCTAGAAAGTCACCAAGAGTTGGGCACGACTGAATGGATAAAACAGCAACAAGGGCACAATCCTAACTCCAGGTTTGAAAAGGCAGGCTGACAGGGACTTGTGCCAGCCCACTGAGTACTCTGGATTGCACTCTAAGTAAAATACATGATAATGTTCACTCTGTATGGGAGAAGCAACCATTCTTAACACAGTAGGAATCATAGATGTAGCAAGTAAACAGAGTAAACACAGAGTACACACTGAGTCACAAGTATACAAAGAGAAGTCAATTGCAGCTAACTGAGGCAGAGAAACCAAATGGATTGATGAAACAAGTTCTCTAATCAAATTGCGTTAAAAAAACACCTATCACCATAACAAGACAATCAGTCACGCAGCTCACAATTGGGGACAATAAATCACATTTTACTTTGATGGCACTGAATCACAGAAACACCATGGGAGATAAGAAATAAACCCTAAAGAGCCACTGTCAATTCTGCTAACTAAAGAAAGTGATAACCATAACATTCTCATCAACCTGACACCATACTTCACAGATGTACTGAAGTGTAAAGCTGAGCTCACACATGCATGAGCACAACTTCTCAGCTGAGAATGTAAACTCACTGAAAAGGATTGTTTTGTGAGGTGGAATGAGGTGACATGAAAACTCTGTCAGTGATGCTTGATCTGTGATGGTTCCGTCAGGTCAAATTCATCAACACGTGATGAGAACACATGTGTGAATTGGTCCTATATTAACGGTTTGCACAGAATAAACATTTATATTTAAGACTATTTGAAACAATTTAATTTGAAGCGATTTCTTCAGATTTGCCACCAAGGAAGTAAGAGATTTTTAAGTTACCCCATGAATAAAAAGGAATGAAGGGAGCAATTGAAGATGAGAGGCTTCAGGGATTTTAAGCTTAAGCTCAGTTGTTAACATTATGAAATGAGAAACCTGGGTACCCAGTGCTGTGCTCCATTTAACAGAAAGCTCTTTTTTTTCTGAAGAGCAGTTCATCACTGGGAATGCTATCCACCCAGTGACATTTGTAAGTATTATGGCTTTAACATCAGACCCATGGACAGTCAGATAGCAGAGTAAAGCGGATGCCCAGGACCATTAGCAACCACTCACTCCCAGATAAAGAAGGCAAACAAGGCGTGATACCTTAGGTTAAGGCTTGTATTGTATTGAGTTCAAATGGTTTCGGCAGGTAGAATTGTCAGCAGAAACAGTCCAGGTCCAAATACAGTAGTCTTAGATGGTTCCAGGCAACAATAAGCAATTCAACAGGACTTCTTAGTACATATGATCAAAGTCCATAATATGCTGAAGCACACAGGTTACAGCATACAGTAAATACTGTCTGGTAGATACTCACTCTCACACAGAGAGATATTATAAATCCATTAGCTGGAAACACACTGTTGTCCTCACCACTGTCAGCAGGCACACAAGCAGGCTGTCTCTCAAACTTCCCTCACGTGCACACCCATGCACTATGATACCATTGCCATAGCACTGCACTGAAGCTTCCTAGTGCTGCTTATAATCCATTCCAGAAGTAATCAACTTCTGGTGAGTGTACCTTGTATCCTGTAAGCACTACTCACAGCAAGCAGCTGTTCTACATTACTGTAAGTAGTTGCTCTCCTTCAGGATCTCCTAAGCTACAAAATTTACTTGCTTGGTCACTTTAAACCTGTGATGGCTTCACAGCCTGACAGTAAGGACCCAGTTTAAGGGGTTGGTAATTCTAATTGGTACTCAGAGCTGTCCTTGGTGCTGAACATTGGGTCTGTACCCGACTTGATCTGTTCAATGCAAAACAAGAAAGATTAATTTGACGTATTAATTAATTATTAATTATTATTATTGAATTTCTATCCCACCCTTCTGCCCCATATTGAGGCACGCAAGGCAGCTCACAATATTAAAATGACAAACAAACAAACTTATGGGGGGGGGGCTTTCCATTGTATTGAGTTCAAATGGTTTCAGCAGGTAGAATTGTCAGTAGAAACTAACCTCTTATTTGTCACCCCAACTTAAACTAACCCTAGGTGCATGGATTTGCTCATATTCATCCATTGTTATCTCTTCCATTCACTTCCTCTCTCTGTGCTCTTTGCCTTTCCTCCCTATACTGAACCCTCCTTGAGAAAGGGACCTGCCCTTTGTTTATAATACCCTGTAAAGCACTATAAACACTATTCTATGTAAATAATCAATAATTGAGTTTTTAAAGTGTAAATATGCAAACTATGCACCAAAGTTTATTTGCTTTTGAGGCCTCAACCCCAAATGACTTGCCAACTCACAACATGCACACAAGATAAACTCCAAACACATTGCATTCCTCAAAAGAAACAAAGCCAGCAAGCAAACTCTGACTACTGATTGGGCCAAATATACTCCTGGTATTTCAATGTGAGTAGGGCTGGCATCTGGCAGGATTTTGAGCTAGTCTCAACAGGCAGTTTTTTACAATGTTATACTGAAGGCACATCCTAGCCCACTTTCCGGCACCGGGGTTAGGGCAATGCAATTCTGAGGCAAAGGAAAAAACATTCCCTTACCTTGAAGAGGCCTCTGTGACTACTGCTCCACTGCAGAATGCAGCACATGCCCCATTGGCAGAACTTCGCCAGTGCTTGAAAGTTGGTTAGCGGCCTTAATTAAATTTATGTATTAGCTTTATTTTCTCATCCAAAAGAATCCAATACAATAGCTTATTGCCCAAACCTAAGGTGAAGTCCCCTATAGGAGCAGTGGTACTAAAACAGCATCCTATGGGTTCTGCAGCAGCCATAGGAGGGTCCTCAAGGGAAGATGTTTGTCCCTTTCCCCTTGATAAAGATGCTGGCCCAGCAATGGGGCTCCTCAAATCTGCACTGGCTATTTTGCCAGCGCCGACTTGAGAACCTCTGTATCGAGTCACATGCACCAACATGGAGGATAGGATCCCCCCCATGCTCCACCTCTTCCCCCACCCAGTTCTGCCCATCCACACCCTCTCCCCTGCCCCTAAAGAGCTCACTGCCGGCAGCGGTGAGATTTACCACTGGCCATCTCCGGGCTGGGTCTTCATGGCACTGGGGCCTGGCGCCAGCACTGGGGCCTGGAACCAGCAGTAAGTCCTTACCGCTGGTGGTAGAAGTGCCTTATGGCACTTTTGTGACACTGGCGCTTGTAGTAAGGGTTTACCACCAGTGCTAGGCCCGATAGGATGGGGCCCTTAGTGTGTTATTTCCATGAGACATAAAGGGCAAAGCCAGTAAGACATTTTCCCAGACCTGGCTGGGGTTTGCTGGGGGATTGAGGGCCCTGAGCATCAGTTCAGGGATCTAGATTTGTAAACCAAAGAAGGACAGTTCCAGCCATTTCTCTGTGGCTAGCTATTATGATAAAAGGCTTCACAATTAGCAGTCCAGAATCAAAACAAAACTGGAAGACATTATTAGCACAAATGTGCATTATGACATAAAAAGAACAAAGAGATACCTGCAGGGAACTGCAGTTATTTTCCGCTTCCCTTCCCACTGAGCTGTTTCATTCTTTTAAAGATTTGCCCTTAAGAGCCCTATTCTGGGCTACAGTTTTAAAGGGGGTTGGATTTTAAAATGATGGAAAGATGCTGCTTTTCCCCTTCTTCTACGGAATAAGACAGATCTTAAATTGGGGAATGACAGCATATCTCCACAGCCTTTGAAAGCTTTTAAAAAGCTGATTAACGCTTTTTAAAATGTAATTAAATCCACACCACATGGAAGAATCCACTACATGGAAGAAAGTCACCATTAATGGAAGAGAGTGTATATTTTGCATGCACAAAGCCTTACTTTTGATCCCTGGCACCTCCAGTTAAAAGGATCTCAGACAGCTGGGTTAATAAAGCTCTCTGGCTGGAATGGACAGTACTGGGCTGATGGACCAGTAGCAACTTCATATGTACAAGTATCCTAACAGCATGTTATTCCTGTATAAAGGATGATTTCCTAATCTACTCTCCCATGGCTTCCTGTCGCTCAATGGCATAACCCTCTTGGCTTCTCTACAGTGTCAGTGGGACTGCTGCTAAAGCTCTGTATTTGTATCCTGAAGCAACGTTTTTTAATACTGACAATTTGTGTCACCAGTAGTTTCACTAAGGCACCAGTGGAACCTGTAGTGGCTGATTAAAATCTAATGAAGACAAAGGTGATTGGAGACAGATTCTCATTAGTTTTCTTTATGAGCTGCTGCAGACTGGAGAGCAGTGACAGGCGGGGTGAAATGAAGCCAGGGAAATCATTTGCAGGAGAGAAATAATAAATATTTTGAAATGGAAGGCAAGAAGAAACAGCCCCAGGAAGAACAGAGGCTTCTTGGAACAAAGAGACAGCAAAAAGTCACTGCAAAAGGGGGAAGTACATCCTTAATTAAAAATAGGGCTGCATGCTTCAATAGGTAGATTAATCCAGGCCTCAAACTGCCCCCTGCCCCAAATCTCTCCTCCTTGCTCACGATCGGCCCCCTCCTTCACTTTACTGGGTCTGCTGTGGCCTAGGTGGGCCATTATGCATGCAGGGAGCCATGGTCTGTTGCCACTGGCAGCTCCCTCTCACTAAGCAGCATGCCTTTTATTGTGGCACCACTGCATTTACAAACTCTATGATACAACTGGGCCATAGCAGAGTAAAGCAGCTTCTTATAGCCTTGTGATACATTTTGTAACTGATAACTGAATTTAAAATGGATGTGTGTTGCATCACTGATGAGGGTAGGTGCGGGTACACATTCCAGACTTCCCTTTAAATCTCAGCCAATGAGCAGGCAATAAGCAAGTATGTTGTGCTGCAAAAGGCACACAGAAAAAAGACACATTTTAGTGGAACAATGTGTTTTTTGTACTGTCCTTGCAAATTTGAACCTGAATATTGTAACTGGCCTTCAGGAGGAGGTAAAATCTGTTTCCATTCAAAGATGAAAGGAACTACATTCTCTTGACCTTACATAGCAAGAGACATCACAGTATGTGAATTTTCACGTTATTTGTTTTTCAAAGGAGATCTAGTGACTAAAGACTTAAAAATGCTCAAGTTGTGTACACAAAGTACATGAGAGAATGCCGTTCTGCCACTCCTTGCCCTGCATTGCCATCACATGAGGGAGGGGTGTGAAGATTCCTGCACCCTTTTGGATGTTTTGTTGGGTGGGTCACGGGACCGTTTCTTGGCTGGCATCCTGCTATCTGTCAGTGTTCTTTGGATTCCTGACCGGAAGAGCACATACATCCCTTTCAGGCCTTCTACTTGAGGATCCTTGCTTTGTCAAGGGACCACTGCTGCTGTTTGCCACTTATATCCTTTCTTTGTCAAAATGAAACATAAAGAGGGTTTGTCCATGCAGTCCCCCACTGGGTGCTGCTGGGTGGGGGCCTGTGTCTGGAGGTTTTCCTGCCAACCAGGCCGAATGCTGGGAAGGTTTTCTTTTCCATATTTGGTTTGGTTTGGGGCTAACCTTTCTGCGCGTGTAACTATACTTATATACAGTGGTGTCATCTAAATGATTTAAGAACAGGTACTCACTTTTGATTGGCACGTGTCGGGACCCGCCCACCGGAAGTGACGTCATAAGCCAAAAGTGATGTCGTGGCAGGAAGTGACATGAAAAAAGCCCTTTTTGAGGCCTCAGACGATTTTAAACTGACCCAACAGTTGCAACAGTATTCTACAGCACCCCCAGAACATGTTAAGGAGACCTGGCATCATGTTAAAGTGACCCAACAGTTCCAAAAGTATTCGAGAGCAACCCCTGAGCAGCTCATTTTTCAGTGGCAAGGCAAAGCCTGGCCTGGCCTGGCTTGGGAAGGCAAGGCAAGGCAAGTCAAGTTTAAAAAAGGGCGGGGCCAGCCGTAATCCTAGGAACGGGTACTCGCATACCCCCGTGTACCCCCTACATGACATCACTGCTTATATATTTATTTTTTAAAAGGATAGGCGCGGGAACAACTATGACACTTTGGGGGGGGGTCTTGCTTTCCCCTCTTCAATTTTGATGAGAGTTGTTACATTTTTTGTTTCCAGGGTTTGGGCTTCTTGGGGTGGGGTTTGTTTATTAGAAGGGTCTGGTTGGGGTTCTTTTAGGTTTTTGGGGTCTCCTGAATAAGCTTGCTTGTTTTTTATTTCAAGAGGTGTGAAGTTTAATTTGGTCACAGAATCTGGGGGGGGGTCTGTTTTGTGGTTGCTGCAGGACTGGTGGTTCACTGCCCAGGGATACAGACAGAGAGCTAAGCAAGCCAGGGCTGAACCCAGGCAAGGAATTTGCACTGGTCAGCAGGGCTTTCACTTTTGCAAACTAGGTTGTTTGTTGCTTTTCTTCCGCTGTGGCCAAGCAGTTTAGAGCAGCTTGTGGACTGGCCGGGACGGGTTCTCGTCCTCTCTCATCTCTTCCGTTAACTGGTAGTTTTGTATTGCTGGCACTAGCAGTGGGTTGTGTGCTTGCTGTTTTGGCTGGCAGTCTGTTTGGGTTCTCCTGCTGTAGTTTTCTTTCTTTTTTGCTATTTAAGTGTTGCCATCTGGTTTTGCTAGAGGGGGAGGGTTATTAGTCTGGCCTCCCTTTAAGGTTTGGGGCTCACACTGCAGCTGCATCAGTGTGGGAAAGCTGGTTAGGATTGGGCTGTTGATGCCTCCGACCCTATTTGGGCTTTGGAGGGTTTTTTTGGCAGTGTTGCCACAGCCTCTTGTCACATTAGAATTTCTGTTGTGATAATGCATACAGAAAAACAAAAATCTGGGGACAACACTGCTAAATAGGTGGAGGTATGCTGGTGATCTCTTGGAGTTCAAGAAGCTACACTTAGCACTGCCTAAAATATCTCGGTAACATGACTTAAAGAAGCTTTATCCCCAAAATTAACAACTGGGTGCCTAAGAACATAAGAAGAGCCCTGCTGGATCAGGCCAAAGGCCCATCTAGTCCAGCTTCCTGTATCTGTGTCCAGCCACCAGGTGCCCCAGGGAGGCATGAAACAACAAGATCCTGTTGCATCCTGTTGCCACTCCCTTGCACCCGGTACCAGTAGCCCACCACCTTTGTAAGGAGGTTGCACAATCCATCATTGCCTATAGCCCACTATGGACCTTTCCTCCAGAAATCTGTCCAATCCCCTCTTAAAGGCATCAAGACCAGATGCCATCACCACCTCCTGTGGCAAGGAGTTCCACAGATTAACTACCCGATGGGTAAAAAAGTACTTCCTTTTATCTGTTTTAACTCTCCCAACCCTCAGTTTTAGTGGATGCCCCCTGGTTCTGGTGTTTTGAGAGAGGGAAAAGAACATCCCTCTATCGACTTTATCCCTTCCATGCATAATTTTGTATGTCTCAATCATGTCCCCCCTCAGGCGCCTTTTTTCTAGACTGAAGAGCCCCAAACGCTGCAGTCTTTCTTCATAAGGGAGGTGCCCCAGCCCCGTAATCATTTTAGTTGCTCTCTTCTGCACCTTTTCCAACTCCACTATGTCCTTTTTGAGATGCGGCGACCAGAACTGGACACAGTATTCCAGGTGTGGCCTTACCATCCATTTGTACAATGGCATGATAATATTGGCTGTTTTATTCTCAACCCCTTTTTTAATGACCCCAAGCATGGAATTGGCCTTCTTAATTGCTGACGCACACTGGGTCGATACCTTCATTGAATTGTCCACCAGCACCCCGAGATCTCTCTCCTGAGTTGTCACAGACAGCTCAGAACCCATTAGCCTATAGGTAAAGTTTTGGTTTTTTGCCCCAACGTGCATCACTTTACATTTGTCTATGTTGTAACGCATCTGCCATTTGGCTGCCCATTCCCCCAACTTGGAGAGATCCTTCTGGAGCTCTTCACAATCCTTTCTGGTTTTTACCACCCGGAAAAGTTTTGTGTCATCCGCACACTTGGCCACCTCGCTGCTTATCCCTGTCTCCAGGTCATTGATGAATAAGTTGAAAAGCACGGGCCCCAAGACAGATCCCTGGGGCACTCCACTTTTCACCTCTCTCCCTTCTGAAAATTGCCCATTGACCCCCACTCTCTGTTTCCTGGCCCTCAACCAATTCTGGATCCATAAGAGGACCTGCCCTCTTACTCCCTGACTGTGAAGTTTCTTCAGCAGTCTTTGGTGGGGGACCGTGTCAAATGCCTTCTGAAAATCCAGGTATATGATATCCACAGGTTCACCCACATCCACGTGCCTGTTGACCTTTTCAAAGAATTCCAAAAGGTTTGTGAGGCAAGACTTACCCTTACAGAAGCCATGCTGACTTTCCTTTAGCAGTACTTGTTCCTCTACATGTTTTAGGATTTTATCTTTGATGAGGCTTTCCACCATCTTACCCAGAACAGACATTAGGCTGACAGGCCTGTAGTTTCCAGGGTCCCCCCTTCTCCCTTTTTTAAAGATTGGCGTGACATTGGCTATCCTCCAATCCTCTGGCACCGTGGCCGTTTGAAGGGACAAGTTGCATACTCTAGTTAAGAGGTCAGCAACTTCGTTCTTTAGTTCCTTAATAACTCTTGGGTGTATACCATCTGGGCCTGGTGACTTATTTATATGTAGTTTATCAATTTGATCTAAAACATCTTCTTTATTAACCAGTATCTGATTTAATTCCTTCGTTAGGAAGGGCTGTTCGGGCTGTGGTATCTGCCCAAGTTCTTCTGCTGTGAAGACGGACGCAAAGAATTCATTTAATTTCTATTCTCTGCAATCTCCAAGTCCCCTTTTATCTCATCTTTCCCTCCCTCACCATCCAGCGGGCCAACCGCCTCTCTGGCAGGTTTCCTGCTTCTAACATATTTGAAGAAGCTATTATTATTATTATTCCCTTTTATGTTGCTAGCCATGCGTTCCTCAAACGCTTTCTTGGCCTCCCGTATCACCTTCTTACTTGTCCTTTGCCAGAGTTGATGTTCTTTTTTGTTCTCCTCATTGGGGCAAGACTTCCATTTACGGAAAGAAGCTTCTTTGCTCTTTACAACTTCTCTAACTTTGTTTGTCAGCCATGCAGGCACCCTCCTGGACCTTGTCGAACCCTTCTTTCTTTGCAGTATACATTTCCGCTGGGCCTCTACTACTGTTATTTTAAACAGCCTCCATGCAGCCTGGAGGGATTGGACTCTTTTTACCGTCCCTTTCAATTTCTGTCTAACTAGTCTCCTCATCTGAGGGAAATCTGCCCTTCGAAAGTCAAGGGCTCTTGTGTCAGATTTGCTCTGCACTCTTTCCTGGACATGCATGGCAAAACCAATCGCAGCATGGTCACTGTTCCCCAATGGCTCAGTAACACTTACATCCCTAACTAGGTCCCGAGTACCACACAATATTAAATCCAGAGTCGCCTGTCCTCTGGTCGGCTCCATGACTAGTTGCTCTAAGGCACAGTCATTCAGCTCGTCAAGGAATCCGGTCTCTCTTTCTTGACCAGAGCAGCAGTTGACCCAGTCAATATGAGGATAATTGAAGTCCCCCATGATTACAATCCTGCCTCTCTTGGTCACAGCCCTGATTTGTTTCCTCATTTCAAGATCACCTTCAAGTTTTTGATCGGGAGGACGATAGCACACCCCCACTATTACATTGCTTTTACGGCCTGGCAGTTTAACCCACAAAGACTCCATGGTGGAGTCCGGCCCACCTTCAGTTTCTACTCTGCTGGATTCTATCCCTTCTTTGATATAGATGGCCACCCCTCCGCCAACACGCCCTTCCCTGTCCCTCCTATAGAGTTTATAGCCTGGGATGGCAGTATCCCACTGGTTCTGTGCACTCCACCAGGTTTCCGTTATGCCTACTATATCAATGTTTTCCCTAGCCACCAAACATTCCAGTTCCCCCATCTTGGCTCGGAGACTTCGAGCATTCGCATAATAACACCTATATACGGGGTTCTCTAAAGAGGGACTGTTTTTTGATCCTTTTTCCCCTCCTCTCTTTTTACTGGACAAACTGTCACTTACACTCAGCTTAGAAGTTCTATTTCCTACTCCTCCATTACTCTTTGGTACTCCTCCACCCTCCTCTTCCCTTAGGCATGAGGAGTTCCGAACCGGACGCCACTCGGCTCCTGTCGGCTTTCCCCCAGGGATCAGTTTAAAAGCTGCTCTGCCACCTTTTTAATATTAAGCGCCAGCAGCCTGGTTCCATTTTGGTTCAAGTGAAGCCCGTCCCTCTTGTACAGGCCTGGCTTGTCCCAGAATGTGCCCCAGTGCCTAACGAATCTAAACCCTTCGTCCCGACACCACCGTCTCATCCACGCATTGAGACCCCTGAGCTCCGCCTGCCTAGCTGCCTAAAGAATTATGAAATGGAAAGGGCATTGAAGAGTCCACAGATTCAGGCAGTCCCTAGGTGCTGAACATCACCTGTACATCTCTAGGGCCACCTAAGTAAAAAAAAAAACAGACTTTGAAGTGGCAACACGATTCTTATCCAGACAGGCATACAGTCTGTGAACTTTGCAAGTCACAAAAGCAACATATAGCTCAGGAATTACAGCCCTTGATTCTTAACGTTTATCTCAGGGCTCATTTTTATTAAACATTGGACTGGCTTGTTTAAACCTGATAAACATAATTGGATTAAGCTACTCTGCAGACAGACATTTTAATCTTACCTAATTTGAATTTATTCCATCCACAACTGAGCTGAGGTAAACTAAAGAGACACATTCTTAATCCAAATAATTTGTGTCCACATGGAAGCATAATATGGTATAATACCTAATCTATTTAAATTCACAGCCCCATTTAATGTGGGCATTTGAACTGCCTTAGGATGCAATCCTAACCTGGAGTTAGTCTGGCACAATTAGGCCAGTAAAGTCTGGCCGGCATTAGGGACACCATGAAGTATGTTTGGACCACTCTCTGAGTCAGAGAGGCCAGAACACAGATGTGTACTACCACCCCTGACTCCGAGAGTGGTCCAAACACGCTTTACGGTGGTCCTTGTGCTGGCCAAACTTTGCTGGCCCAACTGTGCCAGCCCAACTCCAGGTTAGGAATGCACCCTAAATCTTCTCCATCAAATCTTAATTTCTTCCTAGAGGCTTGAGACAGCTAATGTCTGACTGCAGGAATCATTTTTCAACAAAACTTGTTGCATGATCTAGAAAAAGGCCATGGACTCCCCACCCCATGTCAGGCACACCATCATCTTCAACACCACAACCAACCAATCTAGTTCTGTAATGAGATAACTATTCATTACACCTGTTCAAGAACAGAGAAAAGCATCTTTCTCACTCACTGGAGGCCTTCAAGCAGACGTTCGTCAGGCACCTGCTGGAGATGCTCTAGGATTTCCTGCTACAGGCAGGGGGTTGGACTAGATGACCTTGTACAGTAGGCACCTTCCAACACTATGATTCTACAAGATTATTCGTTTTAAAAATGCTATTTGTAGCCCAATGCCATTTCCAGCGCTGATGCAGCAGACACTGCACCAATAGAGCACACACTACATCCTGCAGTGGGGGGGGGGGAGTCACAGAGACCTCCCCCAAGTAAAGGAACATTTGTTCCCTTGCCTTGGGGCTGCACGGCACCTGCATCAGTGCTGGAAAGCTGGTTAGGATTGGGATGTTGATGACCCCGACCCTATTTGTACTTTGAAATTCCTGTCTTTGAAGTACAGACACTATAAAGTCAGAAAGCAACCAAGTGTTTCTGAGAAGTCTTTCTTTCTCCCCATTTTCTATATGTTCACATTTTATCATGGTCAGCCTGTGTTAATCCATTCTCTTATATTAGCTGTAAAATGGCACTGATGGTAAGGAATTGTAATATGACAATTTAGGACGTGTTCATCGATGAGTCATAGAAAGTATAGTTGATGAACCAGACTCAAGAACAGTGGTGCCAGAATAGATGAAAAGACAGATTACAAAAAGTCAATTGCCTCTCATATTGTGTGTGCGTGTTCACACATATAGTAGTCAGTGATGAGATCCTTTTGTTATATACTATTCTCAGACTGTAATTGTTCACCTCTGTGTACAAAGGTGTTCTTAGGCCAGTTCATGTATGTAATGAAGCAGGACGTTGCCTATGAGGGTTCATTCCTCCTTGAATAAGCCCGTTCTAAAGTAGTATCACCATTCTTTGTATCTTTTTGCTACTGCAGTCTAATGCAAGGAATTTGCACCATTTGGAACAATACATTTCTGTAGCACTTTTCCCTTGTGTGCTCTGCACTTCACATATTATCTTGGTAATGTAACAACCCTATACAGTTGGCTTCTATTACTAGCCCCATATAATTGCGGAGAAGGGGAATGAAATAGTGCCTTGCCTAAGAATATCTATTGAATTAATGGCCGAACTGATATTGAAATTAGGACTTCTAGCTCACGGTTTATGCTTTTAGCAACAATTGCATCGACTATATGTATATATCCTAGATGATCCCTCACCAATCTGCTCTATAGGTTCACATGCTGTATTCATACAAAGGGCAATATAAGCAATCTGGTTTTTTTAAAAAATAAACTTACATTTTGGATTCTATACCTGCTGTGTACTTAAATGACATTTCTTCCCCCTTCCCAAAATGGAGATATTAGTCTACCTTAAAGAGCCACTGTAAGTATTGCTGTTGTAAGTCACAGTAAGTATTACTAAGGGTTTACTAAGTAATAAGAAGTAATACTAAGAATTACCAAGCTATGAAGTGTACTGAGCATTTGGGGAAAAGGACTACAGAAATGTATTTTCAGAGTTAATGTTTTGTATTCATCTGCAGCAGTAATGAAATAAGAAGCCTGATTATGCTTTAGAGACTAACTAGTAAGGACAAAATTCAGCAGATTGGCCTTTTTTGGGCCCCAAAGCATTGTGAGGTCAGGACAGCAATGAAAGAATACAGACTTTCCATATAAAATAAACTCTCTCTTGCTCTCGCTCTCCAGCAAAGGCTTCTGATTTCTCAGACCAAACTACTTAACTTGACCATACCAGCTAAATATAACGTTAATAAATGCAGATATTTCTACTGACCAAAAAACCACATGCAACTTGTATTTATTATGCAGAGATGGCAAACAACCAGTTCTTCAGCTGGTTTACAACACAGTAGTTGCACCTACATAAAAAAAAAAAAAAAGCTGTACCAGTTTCCACCAGCTATACCAGTGTCAAGATCTGGCCTGTATACACATGTAGCTGAAAGGTAAATGTTTGCACTGAGATGTATGCTGAGGTTCCAACCAAGTTTATTTAATAACTGAAGTGTTGCAAGTCCAATGTGCCTTCCTTGTGAGCAGTGCACAAGCATGCACACACCAATCTAAACTCCTCCCGAAAACTTAAACGGAAAAGAAGGCTCACACCTGACCTTCTAAGGCAGTCTGTTGACCAGCTGAATTTAATTCAACCTACTTTCTCACAGCATGCAGAGTGATCAATACAAGAAAATTGGTAATGCATTGAGGAAGTGACAGTTATCAATTTAATACATGTTCTTACCATTTCAACAGTCCTCCTAAATTTTGCCAACCTGGGAGGCAAAAACCATGAATCAAATTTCAGGACATTGCTTCCACTTTAATTATAAAATATGCTGGACATTAATTTGATTTTTGTATTTATTTAGGCTGCAATCCTATTGATATTTTCCTGGGAGTAGGCCCCACTGAACACAATTTGACCTGAGTATACATGCTTCTGAGTATATATGCATAGTATCGAGCTGTTAATGTATTTAAACAATTTATTTTAAAATGTGTGGTTCCCAACCTGAGAGGCGTGACCTCCTAGGTTAAGCGGAACCAGCCGTTTTCCCCTTAACAGAAGTGGCTGCAGTGGCAATGGTAGAAACAGCCCTTCAGCAATCTGCAACAAAGGTTTAAGGTACCTGAAGGGAAATGCTGGCCACCCAGAGGGGGCGGCGATCCTCTCTGTGGTCTTCCCCACTGAACCAAACATCTGCGATTGCAACCCAGGAAGTGGGCCACGATCGCAGCAGTGAGCTCTCTGGATGGCCGGCGCTTCCCCCCAGGTATCTTTGAAAAATTCTCTGTCGTAGTGCTGGCACAATCACTGTGGAGGCCCCAGCCCCCACCCCGCCCACAAAGACTGACAGAGTCCCCAACTTTTGTGCAAAGGTTGGGAACCACTGTGTTATACACATTGTAAAGATAGGTAAAGGTTTCCCCACGACTGAATGGTCTAGTCGTGACCGACTGTAGGGGGCGGTGCTCATCTCCGTTTCAAAGCCTGTAGAGCCGGCGTTTTGTCCAAGGACAAGCTTCCGTGATCATGTGGCCGGCATGACTCTACGCCATAGTGCACGGAACACCATTACCTTCCCACCGAAGTGGTCCCTATTTATCTACTCGCATTTTTAGGTGCTTTTGAACTGCTAGGTTGGCAGGAATTGTAAGGATACCATTCACAAATATTGATAGCAAACCACCACAGAGCATATGTACACTAGAAACGAGAAACTGTCCCGTCCCTTCCTCCTTCTAATCTTTGAAAGTCTCCACATGTATTATTACTGAATTCTTCAAAATTATGGTCAGGGATATTCACAGATGTTGCCGAATTTTAGGCAGTGCTCTCAACAGCAATATTTTACTGGATGCTGATAATAGTTCGAAATAGTTATTGGAACTACAAGTATAGTTTTAGAATCATTCCCGAAAGCACCTTACAGTAGCCATCAACAATGAGAAGAAAGTTCTTGATTCATTTATATTGCCCTATAGCTCTCCTGACTTCAAAAGCTGTAATTCATGATCTACCCTGAAGGACCAAAGTCAGCTGTTTAAACGGAGAAAGCTCCTGAGAGACTCAAGTGTTTTTTGTCCTCTTGCCTGCTGTACTTGCTTACTTCTGCATTCTGCTAGGTGCAGCACAACCTTGTTTAGGGACAGTTCACATACTGTAGGGAGGAAAGGTATTATATGCATATGGACAAAAGCACATCCCAGGCGTGGTGCTGCCTGGCCACCCCTCAACTGAATGAAACAGACTAATAAATGACTAAGGGATATAAGGCACCCTGTCAATGTGAGGGTTAGACTAGATCAACAGTCTCCTGGAGACCGCTGCTAAGGGAAAAATCTTCCCTGGCGTGAACAGCACTTTGCATTCCACCGGGAAAGCTGCAAAAGACCCCCTACTACAGCTCCCAGGAGTCTTCGCTACAAGTCACCCATGCGCAGCTTGCTGGGGCAGCAAATCCTGGAAGCAGCAGGCCAGAAAGACTCCTGGGAGCTGCAGTAGGGGTCTTCCGCAGCTTCTTCGGCAGATAGCAAAGTCCTGCTCACGCCGGGGAAGGATCGGGGAGGCACCGAATCTGGCCCGTGGGCCAGAGTTTGGAGCCCCCTGAACTAGATGATTTTCTGGTGTTTTTGAGCCAAGGGTGCTTGCCAGAAACCTGTTTGCCATTCCGGGGTTTAGCTCTAGGACAGGTAAAGATGAAAGGATCCTGGGAGCATGTGTCAGGTGAACGTATCTTGCCATGAAGCATCCACTCTAGCCCACAGATATGAAGGTTTAGGGAGAAGGGCTTCCACATCAGATATCCGTTCAGGGATTACAGCAAACCTGCTATGGAACAAGTGGCAAGAATGTTGTAGGCAGACCAAACAAAACTGCTCTTGAGCAACGGCCACTTCAGACAAGATCGTTTCCCTGCATGAATACTCCTTCTGCATCAGAACACCATTCCCAAAGGCATATCACATGTAATACCAGAAACTCAAAAGAACAACTGGCTGAAATTATAACACAGGCGGGTCTCCCTGATAAAAAGATTTGTCCCAAACAGGTGCACCTAGCTTCCACTGCTTTATACAGGCTGCAAATCTAAAAGAATACAATATGACCATCATGCACAAAGAAATCCAAGTGAATTTTATGCAACATATTCCAGCATTTGGATTATAAACATGAATTTGCAAGAGACACAAGCAAATCTTTCCAGAGATTCATCACCTCAGAGCCTTGTTGAAACCAATGACACTTACAGCTGAATATGATTACATTTGCATGTCATAATGCCCTGACACAAATCTATGATGCACCCACGCAAGGAATACTGCATACAATTCTGGTCATCACATCTCACAAAGGATACTGCAGAGCTGGAGAAGGTGAAGGAGGCAACCCAGAAGATTGCTAGCAAACATGCAGGCCTCTTTCTTTGTAATGAAAAGAGACAACCAAGGGGGACATGGTTGAGGCTGATAAAATGAAGCACGGTGTGAAGGAAGAGGATAGAGAGAAGGGTTTTTTGTTCTCTCCCACAACAGCAGGACTCAAAGCCCAATCCTAACCTATGCTGGAATAGGGAGGCCAGCTGGCCTGCCCTGAATCCAGTGCAAGGTTGGGACTGGAAGCCACGCAACTTGGAGTAAGGGGAATTCCCCTTACTCTGTGTCACGCAACAGCCACCCCAACAGGGCTACTCACATCTGCAGCAGCCAAGTCACTAATGCAGATCTGAGTGCCCTGTGTAAGGCTGACCGGGTTAGGGATGGGGGGTTGGATCTGGCCTATATTGGCCATGCGGTCCCAATCCTCTCCCTGAGTCAGTCTGCCCACAGATCAACCCTCCCCTGCCCTGATCTGCCTCCGGCATGCCTCTATGCCGCCTTCCCCAACCCTGTGCCAGCCTCCCTCACCTGAGTGGCGCTGGCCTTGGAATCAGCACAGTGAGGCACGGTCTTTGATGTCGGTGCACTATCCTCCCCAACTCCAAAGTTGTTGCAAACATGCCTTTTTTGTGTTTACAACATACTTGGACCAGCACAAGAGATTTGTGCCAGCCCAAGCACAGTTTTGGATTGAGTTCTCAATGAAACTGACTAGCAGAATATTGAGAACAGACAATAATTTATTTGCCCACTACGTCATTAAATTATAGAGCACATTGTCACAATGGGTGCTGATGCTCACTGACTGGTTCAGATGACTTCAAAGTCAAATTCGATAAACTCACGGCGGACAAGTCTATCTGTGGCCAGTAGTCATGATGACTATGCACTACCTCCTGGTTCAACAGCAGTATGTCTCTGAATACCAGTTGCAGGGGAGCAATGGCAAGAAAGAGGAACACCTTCATCTCTTGCTTGTGAGGTCCCAGGAACATCTGGTTGGCAATTGTGCAAAACAGGATGCTGGTTTAGAAAAGACTTTGCTCTGATTCTCCAGGTCTGAAACAAGCAGATGCTTATCCCGGATCCAACTAAAGTGACAATGAGGGAAGGAGATAGCCAAGTAAGTGACTTGAATCTTTTCACATCTGGAGCGTTTGTTGTGCAAACACCTTCATCCAGTTCATTTACTCTTTGGTCCAGATTGTATGTAACCAATCTATGGAAGAGGCAGGACTTGTGGACAAAACTTGGTCCTCCTTTTGGCCCATCCTTCACATTTGCATTTCAATTATGCAAATCTGTTTAGGCCACACAGGGTGCAATCCTAACCAACTTTCCAGCACCAGGGTAAGGACAATGCAGCTCCAAGGTAAGGGAACAAACATTCCCTTAGAGCGCATTCCTAACTAGGAGTTAGGCTGGCACAATTAGGTCAGCAAAATTGGACCAGCACAAAGGACACTGTGAAGTGCATCACTCTTGGAGTCAGGGAAGATGGAGCACATCTGTATGCTGGCCTCTCTGATTCCGAGAATGGTCCAAATGTGCTTTACGGTATCCCTTGTGGCCAGCCAAACTTTGCTGGCCTAACTGTGCCGGCCTAACTCTAGGTTAGGATTGCACCCTTAGTCTGAGGAGGCCTCCATGTTTCTTTGTGAATGTCAGATTTCTCTTTTGTTCTTGTAATCTCTTTTGTTCTTTTTGTTCATGTAATCATGCTGATTACAAAAAAGATCCAAGTAAAATTTATTCATTCATTTAAATTCATTCATTTATAAAACTGACATTTTTTTTGCCTGCAAGAATCTATAAAATAAACAATGTGGCCCCCGTATTGAGAAGTCTGGAGACCCCTGCTCTAGGGCTACAGTGAGTGATGGGCTTCTCTAAGAAAATGCAGACAGCTACTAGGAGTGGCGAGTCCTTTCTAATGTATTTATAATCTGTATATGAGACTGTAACTAATCATTTCTCAGTCATTTTCCAATGGTAAAGTGAATCAGAAAGGAAAAAAAGCCTATTTACAACCTTGACATAAGCAAAACAACCACACAGCCCTCCCGCTTTCCAACATCCCATCTTCCCATATTTCAAAATAGCTGCGCTAGGTGCTTCACGACCCACCTGAAGTTGGCTCGTGACCCACTGTTGAGTCTTGACCTACAGTCTGGGAACCACTGTTTTATGTTGTACTAGCAAGCTTCTAGGAGACAGGAAAAGGAATGAATTCTATCTATAGTGTAAAATCGAACTAATGTTATGTACAGGTAATTAAAAGTATAAGGACAGTATACAAATTATAAAGTGAAATCCTTTACAAATTCACTATAATATTAATTTAACTCCAAACTTGATTATAAACAACATTTTTAGTTTTACCTCCAAGAGCAAGAATAAATAAATTGGGTGAACCCACTCTTGAGCAAACAACATAAAGTTGTCCATGGGAGAAACATGGCGATCTCCAATCCACTCCGCAGTACTTAATAGACTGCCCCTGTGGCTTGCTGATCGTGATCGAGAATGCAAATCTCACTGGAAATTGCAATCTCTTAAAGTGAAAAGGGAGATCGGTCAGAATGAGTGGTATCCGTGGGATAAAAACTGTTCCGCCCTCTCCCTTTCTTGTTAAGATAGTCGCTTCAATTACAGTACCCAGCATCTTCTTGACACACAGCCTTGTGCCGTTGCAATGTTTTGGCGGGTCAAAGTTCCGTAGTAAAATAATTGGGGATCCCACTGTAAGTAAAAGACGATGTGGTGGCAATCCAACTGGATCAAGTGAGTTTAGGAAGTCTGATTGGGAAATTGACGACCTCATAGGCATCTACTACGGTATCAATAGACTTGTATTCAGTGACAACACCTGGTAACATGGCAAGTATTTGATTGGGGTCCAAGACCGGGGCATAATGATTTCTAAAAATTTCCAGAAGGTTCTACATAGTTCTATTCAACTACACTTGGGCTTAAATGTCATCAGGACTGTCCCCAATCAGCTTAGCAATCCCAAAAACTATGGATTTGACACGAATGTCAGTCATTTTGGACATTTTATTTTGCACCCCTTCTCACCCCCCATGCCGATGGGAGCTGAACATGGACTTAAACGGCATTGGGAGTGTCACTATTCATCTCAGCAACCCCAAAAACTATTGATTAGACATAATTCAGTAGTTCAACTCAATAGTCTTATCACCACAGTATTTCTTCCCAGTTTGTAAGTCATATGTGTACCAAGTTTGGTGTAAGTATATATATATAGATTACTGTGTCTGTTAGTATAAAGCCAATGCGGTGCAGAGGATTACAGCACTAGATGGAATGAGAAAATCCATGGTTGCTGTGGGTGGGAAAGTCTCAGATATGCTGAGCATCTAACAATAGCGTAGGGAATTTATTATTATTATTATTAATATTAATTATATAATTTATATAAATTGCAGGCCATTTGCAATTTATGCAAATAAGTTGAATGCTTGTCTGAAGGGATAAGGAATCTAAACTGTAACAAATAATCTAAATTATAATAAATAAAACAAAACCTAAGGGAGAATTTCTTTTCTGTGGATTTTGGGGTAGGGAGTTCTTTCCCTCCTTCCATAAAAAGATTATTCTTCATCCTACCTAATAGCATTTCTGAACAGGGTCTTGATCTATATCTGAGAAATGTATTCATCGGACAAGGCAATTCTTCCTTGATGTAATCTAACACGTTGTCGCCTCTTCCCAAAGCAGGCAGTTTTCTTGGGAAGAAACATAGCTGAAGCACACCAGGTGTCCCGAGGGGAAGCAAGCGATTGCGGGAAGGCGGGGAGGCGGCTTAGCTGTATGAAATGACAGCTTGAATCGGGAGGACACGTGAACTGCAGCGGGGAAAGCCTCTGGACGCCAACCGACTTAAAAGGTAAGCAATCTGCAGCCAGCCGCTTAAAGGACCATACGCAGGCAAGATGGTTTCGTTGCAAGCATCGTGCCCCACCAATGTCTCTCCCCTCACTTCAGCCCCGCTTTCGTTTCCCATCTCGGGAAAACCTTGCCCGATCACCAAGATCCACTAGGTGAGAAGAAAACGGACGTGCAATAGCATCCGCCGCCCCCCCCCCGCTCGTGTTGCACTTGGGCGAGGAAGGCGGGGTGGGGGAAGCCCTTCCTTCATCGGTGGCAGGTCACTCTGACCTAGAACGCCGGCCCCGCTCCCAGCCAGCAGGCGAAAACTTCCAGGAAAGCTGTGCAACCAAGGGGTCTGCGTGCCACTGCTCCGGTGCAGGGCAAGGGACTGAGAGCGAAAACGGGGGCTCTCCTGAGATCGACTGGAGAATCCAGTGTGGCACACAAAGCGACCCCCGCTGGGCTCACTGCAGCGGGGCAAGAGGGGGTGCCGACGATCCCTTGTCCTTGGATGCGGTCCCCGCCCACGCCTGGGCCCCAGCTCGGCGCCGAAGCGCACTTTCCACTCGCAGCCTCAGCCGCTCTAGGCTGAGTGACTCCGGCTTCCTCCCACTTTTCATTTAAAAAAAAAAAGTTCTCCGTGCCCCAGTTTTTGATGGCCGGCTGACAAACGCCCTAAGCTAGCTGGTCATTCCAGGGCAGTGGCAGCCTCACTTTCGAAAAGCAGATACCGCTTCCGCACGGGGGCCGCCGCGTTCATCCGGGACAGCCACCCTGTCTGTCCGCACACCTACGGACGCACCAACAATCGAGGCGCAAACTTTGCAAGGAGGCGCTGCTGCTCGGTGAACGCCTTTCGCCCTTCTCGTTCATGGGGTTGTAGTGCGGGATCGGGCCCGTCAGAAAGGAAACCAGGAGCTCGAGTGGCACGGCGCCCCTGATCATGCGGAGTGTGTGTGTGTGTGTGTGTGTGTGTGAGAGAGAGAGAGAGAGAGAGAGAGAGCTCTCTTCCAAGAAGAAGAGAGAGTTCTTCCACGAGTGCCAAGAAAACAGCATGCAGCGTTGCGATGCATCGTGCGCAGAAACACAAAAGCAGCAGCAGCTCCTGTCGGAGACCTGCCAAGTGCCTTAGCAATGCCCTGCCGACAGCCAGTTCCCGCCCGGGCTTAGTTCCCACACGCCGCTGAGCGCTGTGTGTGCAGCAGCGGTGGCGCCACTTACCTCTCCCGGAGTTTGGTGCAGCACTAATGACCTGCAAACTCTGCAGCTGGGCTCCTCAACAGCACGCCGCCGGCGGCATGCTTTTTACCCCCGCGGCTCGAGAAGCTGCAAAGGCATACATTCTCCTCGAGCTCCTCCCATGGAGGAGCCGCCGCCGCCGCCTGAGTCACCCCCCTCTCCTCTCCCGCTGGAAAGGAAGCGGCCGGCCGGCTTCTTTCCAACAGCTCGAGTGGAGGAGGACTGGCGACGGGCTCAGGGACTCTGGGGGGCGCCCCTTCTTCCCTCCCTCAGCGCGTCGCTCGGCTTGCGGGGCTCGGCGGCCGCCCTCCTTCCGAGACACCCCCTGCCTGACTGCAGAAGCGCCGCGTCCCCCTGCAGTGCCCGGAGAGCTCGCTGGGCGCGCACCCCCCTAGCCTCCCCCCTCCCCAGGGGATCCCGGCTCGAGATCCACGAGGTCGAGGGGGGGCGGGCGGGGAGGATAGCCGGAGGCGGCATGGGCGAAGCCTGCCCTGCGCCAAAGAGCGGCGATGCTGGTGGAAGTGCTTGGCCCAGGATGGCGCGGCGATTGGGCCCCCGCAAGGAGACGCCGAGAGGGCTCTGGCCCGCGTGTTTGCGAAACCGCGCCGCAGAGGCTGTGCGAAGGGGAAGGTGGGTGAACAGCAAGCAACCAGGGCTCCTGCCCCTTGGCCAAGGTCGCTTCCGTAGATTGGCGTGAGACAGACGCAAAGGCGATGTCGGGAAAGGGGGGATTTGGGCCGATGCAGCTTTCCACGCGAGAAGGAGAAAAGCTAAAGGGTCTGAAATTCCCTGGTCTCCAGAACTATTAAAGTGAGGGCGTCCCTGCCCTGCATCTGGTCTTCTTGGCAGAACCAGCTGGGACACTGTGGGACACCTAAGGCAGGAAATCCAAATGGCGCCCCCTATGGTACACATCGAATAACAGGGAACAATTTGCCACTGATTGCCCTTTAATTACAACCCCCAAAATTTCCAGGGGCAGGGGAGGAAACAATGACTCCCAACCTACCTAATAGTAGGGGGACGGCCTTGTAAAAAGTCCAGTTGTGGACATATATACATTTACCAGAACTTTGTAACGTTTGCTAATACCTTGTTCCTCTCTATAGTTGGAACCACAAATCTAAGCAGCCACAATAGCACTAGCAGTTTGCCAGATGTCTTTCATAGTGTCTAGACCACACATTGGCTTTCCAGATGATTTCTGATGTTCAGCTTGGAAGTCATCAGTTCAAATCTTGCCTGAGCAATGATCTTACTATCTGATATAGCCTTTGGCAAATCATCCTCTTTCAGACTCCATTTACACAATGGGTATAAATAATACAAACTCACTTGTCAGGGCTTCATAAGGATTACTGAGATAATGTATGTCAAGCACTTTGAATGCCAAAGCAGTGTAGAAATGCACATGGTTCTTATTTGATCAATCTGGATGCAGCCAAATGGCAACTTCGCAGAGAACCCTGCCAAAGAAATTCACTTGGTCTGCTTGCAGCATGCTGCTCCTCCCCGACTGTTTTACTGTCCTGGAGGTTAAGTGGCCAGAATCAGTGAACGTTAGGAAAAGTATTGGCAGGGTGTGTGTGGCTGCCTGGTCTTTGTGCAACCAATGGACCACGCCTAATCCTACTGATCACAGCTTCCGCTGTTTTTCACAAGCTAGAGAAATTGAGGCAGAAGTTGCATGTGAATGTTCACCACCTCACCTCACTCACCAAGCCTGCTGCAGAGCAGACCATGAGCACAGGGCCGGCTCTAGTAGCAGCGGAGCCCAATGCAGAGCATTCTCGTGAGGCCCCCTACCCTCTCCGTGGGGCCCCCACTCACCAGAAGAGCGTTTGTCGTGCCACACACAAAGCATGGCAGCTCGAGGTGATACCAAACCAATTGCTTCCAGGAGGTCCATTTTGGGCTGTTTGGAGGCAGGGGCAGGTGGGAGGGCCCAAGGCAAAACTGCTGTGCTTGCCCCACTGACGTACAGCCCATAGAGATCCCAGCTGCAGCAACAGGCAATATGCTCACTGTGCTGGTGCGGGGGCCTCTAAAGTGCAGGGCCCAATGGGACAACATTCGTCACATTGGCTTAAGGCCGGCCCTGCATGAGCAGCATTTGGCTGAATAACTTCCTTTTTCCTTCCCACAGGCTCATACACAGCTCTTTATTGGCTTTTCCCTTTTAGATAAATAAAAGGGAAATGTGAAGTTGGCCATTGTGGTTTAAATTGTCACTTTCAATTGCTTCTAAGCAAAGTAAAGCATGGAGATTGGAGAAAGGCCTTCTAACCTACAGGATTCGTTTATTTAATGTCTTTCCACATGAGTCTCTCCACCTGTAAAATCCTTCAGCGTAGTCCTCTTGCAGATTCTTGTACAAATATTTTGAACCTGATCTGTGTTACCAAGAAGATGTTTATATAGCTATGGTACAGGCCAGGGCAATTTTATCTGTTCATTAACTTGGGAGTCTGTTGTATCTAACAGCACCAACCATTTCTGGTATAGAGTGTTCTCTCTGCTGTAAACAGTATTTATACCACATGACATGATTAGTAGCAGTCTAGCATGTGCTTTGCAACTCCCATTGAGAATAACAATAATTCTGTCCCCAAGGTGTGGAAGACGAGGAAAAAATAAACCGAAAACATAGCATATTATAAAGATGAATTAAAATTGGCTATGAATTAAATCTGGCTGCTCACTGTCTTCTCCCAAACCTTACACACAATCTTCACCATTCAAAGCAAATGGTAAAATGTCAAATACTGTATAGAGCCAGACAAATACTGTCAAATAAGTGTGTGATTTCCATTTATGGCAAATGGGAAAAAAAGTTGATACCATCAACTTGAGAAAAGCTGGGTAATTGTTCATAGTCATTTAAATCAAATGCCTGTTAGTCAACAGTTTCCCTAGATTAGATTTTCAGCATTTGATTTTGTGAGGATCTCTAGCAGGGGTCTCCAAATCCCTGAGATGCAGGGAGAGCCTCTATCTGGTCCGCAGCAAGCCTCTGGCTCTCCTGACCTTGCAGGCACAGGCGGTATCCTCCAAGCTGTGCTCTGGTGGTGTGTAGAACGTATTCTGAGGGCCAGGGAGGCAGTGTGCAGCCTCCCCAGCTCTCAGACGGCCTTCAGAAAGCCAAAAATCATCACTTCCTGGAAGTGATATTTTCAAAGACCTGGAAGTGATGTTTTCAAGCTCTCTGAAGATCTTAGGCTTTCTGTGGGTCAAGGATGACTTCCCACCTTCCCAGAACTATGCTATGGTGTTTCCTGTGATCCGCTGGTTCTGAGATATTTACTCCAGCACATTTAAGTAAGCTGCCTGTGGGATGGAGGAATGGAAGTCCATTAAAGTGTGCGCTATGTTTCTGCGGTGTGTGTTGGTGCTTGGAAGAATCCTGGAACTTTGAGCCCGTTCAGTCATTCATCTAAGTTCTGTCTCTAATGTATTTATTTAAATGTATTTAAATACATTTTAAACACCCTTGACACCATGCCAGATATTTGATGTGGCCCTCCAGCTAAAAGGTTTGGAGACCCCTGATCAATAGCATCCTCTTGGCAAATAATTAACATTTTATATGCTTTATGCTGGCAGGTGATAAGTGCTATGTCATGCATTTTAAGTTTTGGAGTTCAGCTTTTCTGAAAATGTAAGGAAGAAGTCCTACTTGTTTTAAACAATTTTGCTTTCTGAGTAGTCTTTAGAATAGGGCCCGATCTTAAACAAAACTAGCTGCTTTGCCTAAGCTTGCCAACTCTTGAAATAAAACCATCTGGTTCCTGGGTAGGGCCTGGCCATTTTGCCCTCCATTTCAGAGGGCTCCCCTATGCTTTGGGGGTGGGGGCTCCTAAAATGGCCAGGCCTTTCTGGACAGTTTACAACCCATATATCTTCTTGCCAATGTATAGCCCATGTTTCAGTGATCAAGAGGTATATCTGCCTTGTTTCTCCAGATGGCTTTGCCAAATTGTGACCAGAAATCAGCCAATGATTGGCTTATAAGAGAGGAAAAGTCCTCAAAATGATCAAGCTTTTCTCATTTTCATGAGCTTTCATGCCATGTTTGGAAATGACAAAATGCTAAGACTGCCAAGTTTTAGCCCCCTTCTTTGCAAGGAGCTTTATCCTGCATTTAGCAAAGTCCTTTTTTCCCTATCTTTAGGAATGAGGAAACCTAAGTAGAAGAGTTTGGTGTAAGCCGCTGAGGACAAACACGAAAGTGAGGAGGTAGCATCTCATCCTGCTTGCTGACAGGTTGCATCATTTAGTACTGCACCAGAAGTATGGAAGGTTTGACCCAAAGCATAAGAGCCCACTTGGATAAGACCAAAAGACCTACCTAGGCAATTAGGTACTTCCAAGAAGATTACAATCAGGGCCTGAAGGCAGTTGCTGTTTTCCACTGTTGCCATTTAGCTGCCAAATTCTGACTGAAGCTATTCCTAGATTCTCCCCCACATGATGTTATGTAATTTACAGCCCAATCCTAATGTGTTGGAACAGGCAGGCCTGCACTGTATCCTGTCCACATTAGGCAGCAGCTGGAGGCCACCTCAGGGTAAGGGGTCATTTTCCTCTTTTCCTGGCATAAGCCACAGCAGCGCCAATATAGCTACTCAGAGCTGCACCAGCGAAATTGCTGGCATACCTCTGAGCAGCTAATGTAGGGCCATCCGGAATGGGGGTTAGGATCCAGCCAAAGTGCTAGATCCTGTCTGCACCCCCTCCCTAAGCAGCCTGCCCAAAGGTCTGCCCTTCCCCCATGCGATCCACCTCCCCCACCTTCCCCAACCTCCTTTGCCAGCCAAACTTAGCCAGCCTTACCTGTTGCTGAATCCTCACGCTGACTTAGCCTGCTCTGGAGTGCCACAGAGCACATTTATGGCACATTTGCAACACTCCTAGGCCAGTGCAGGGGACATGCGCTAGCCAATCTACTGTATAGGATTGCACCCTTAGCCAGTGAGACTGTGCTAACATTGTAGACTACTGAGAATTGTTCTCAGTAGTCTGTAACAAGTAATTGCAGGGTAGGTGTGTAGCTTATCCAGCAGAGCTACTACACTGGGTGTGTAGTTCATCCAGACAAACCATTTGTCTACAACCAATAATTGGAGGGTGTTTAGTTCATCCAGCAGCCACAGACAACAATGACAAGCATAGCTTAGAATAAATAAATGCAATCAAAACACTGTAATGGGAAATGTGACTAATGGAAATTTTAATGGAAAATAGAAAGCCATGTCTGTTTAGGTTTTTCAGCCTAAAGATTATTGATTGATGTGGTTGGGAGTGAGCAGGGAGCAGAAGAATAGTTTTCTGCCCACTTCTAGCAGCGATGCTCTTTGCCTGTTATTTATCCCAAAGAATTCTTAATTCTCTTGCCCATAAGACACAAGGCCCAGATAAGTCATGTGAGCATTAAGCTAAGTAAAGGGAGAATGCCCCACAGAGAGTTGAGGCCTTTAATTGAAACAGATACATGGAACTCTGCCTTTGCCAGACAAAACTGTAGCCTGAGCTGAGTGAATCCAGAAATCCTAATGTCAATTTACAATCTGAAATTGGTCCAGAAAAAAATCTTGTTTGGTTGTAACTCCTGTTCCTTAGAAGTGACAGAGCAACAATGCTGGAAGCAGAGAAGGACTTGTTTTCAGCGTTACTGCAGCTTGGGGCATGTGAAGCAGAAACAGAGCCAGAGTAGTGTATGGGATCCAGTGCTGCACTTCACTTACTGAGCAAACCTGGGTTTAAATCCCTAATCAGCTACCAAGGCCTAATCACTCTCTCTCAGATTGACCTGCCTCATGGGATTGCTGTGAAAATTAAAAAGGGGAGGGGCTGTACCTTCCTGAGGTTCTTGGAGGAAATACCTCCATTAGCACTTCCTTAGCGAGCAAAGGTGATTGAGGGCGCAATCCTAACCTGGAGTTAGGCCGGCACAGTTAGCCCAGCAAACTGTAAAGCGCATTTGGACTACTCTTGGGGTCAGGGAGGATGGCGCACGTCTGTGAGCTGGCCTCTCTGACTCCGAGAGTGGTCCAAACATAATTTACAGTGTCCCTTGTTCTGGCTGAACTATGCTGGCTGAATAGTGCTGTGCTGGCCTAACTCCAGGTTAGGATTGCACTCTACGAGTTTGCTTGGATTTCCATGCGGTTTCTTGCCTCATTTCTCAGTTCTGGTCACTGTGGCAGGGTGGACCACCTTCCTCCTTTTGCAGGCAGGCTTGGCATCAAGAGTGGAAGCATATCATGAACGACACACGGATTCCAGAGGCACGCACCTACAGCAGCATACTGGTTGAGAGGTTGACTGACACCCCAAGCACCAGCTATGGACAAAAGAAGAATATGCAAAGGCTCCACCTACCTTTTCTTCATGTAGTCCTTACACAAACCCTGAAAAGGCAAGTATTATCCCTCTATTGTAGCTGGGGAAGCAGAAAGGGAATGGCTTGCCTAAGGCCATCTAGGGAGTTAATGGCAGACACCCCTTCATCTCTAAATAATCACAGTTTGCCTGCAGACACCTGAGAGTAGGGAGACGGGAACAAGGCTTCCCCAGCAATGAGACGTTGCTTTTCTGCCTGATCAGTCTGCACATCCATTGTTAGAAAACAAGTGTTGCAAGTATAACTGCAACAAGCCAGTTTCCTCACTGCCCATTGTGTAAAATTCCAGAATATTGTAATCATTGTGCCCATCAAGAACCTCACCAAGTTTAATGGAGTGTAGGAAAACCAAATGAAACACAATTTCAGATTCAGATGGTTCATTTATATCAGACAGGATCTTATTTTGGTCTTTTGTATTTCCTACTTTCTGCTGACAAACAGGGATTGCCCAACACAACTAAAGACGGAGCAGAAGGTGGCAGGGAGCTGCAAGTTGCATATGCAATTTTTTTTGAGGAGGGGAGACTATTTGTGAATAGTGTTTGCTCGTATTCATGGTATGGTCAATGATCATACCTGGAGTTAGGAAGGAATTTTCCTCCAGGTCGAATTGATTAAATAGGTCCAGGAGATTTTCTCGTGCAATCAATTCCAAAGAGAATGCACAAACTACAAAAATGTGTTAGTTACAGGGGGACCATGGCACTCAGAGATCCCTCTTTTGGGTTTTTCTTGGCAGAACTGTAGGTTTTGCTTAAAAAAAGTTCTCAAAGCTGATTACATAGCAAAGAGGAATGAGATGATTCCAGAAGGAAAAAAAGGACACCAGCTACAGACTCTGGAAACGGCCCTCTGCTGAGATGAATAGGGACAGTTGCTTTTCCCTTGCTATAAACAAGAGCCACCCCTTTATTAGGTGCCTCCTGTAGAGTTAGTAGGGGGTCAATGTTACACCTAATTTCAAAATGTAGTCTATTATCTTAAAGCATATTTCTGAAATTGAAAGCCCTCTCATCATTTCCTAAAGGCATCCAGTGATGTAACCTGGCTTCTACACAAAATGAGGGCCCAGGAACGTGCATTATAAATCATAAATGAGTGTTTATGATCAGAGACCTGAAATCTGGGTTTGACTACTAAAGAAGCAGTTCACATCCGCCAGTATTAGTGGCGTCTCCTACAAGGGCACAATTGAAGTCTTAACCTGACCTCATTCCCATCATTAGCACCTAGCTCATTACCTGTGCTCAGTTGAATTTCTTAAAAAGGAAGCATGGGACACACCCAGTGTCTGGAATTTGTGCCCTCTACACTGCATGCCAGTGTTAAGTGGCTTTGTGCTGCAGGGTACTCCTTCTTTAAGCAAACTTACAGGCAGGGGAGATGAAATAAGATTCTTGTCCTTTGAGGGCAAGAATAGGGTACAATGTGGGATGGTTCTAGGTGGAGAACATGCATCTTGCATATGCTTCAGTAGTGCTTCATGTATTTCAAAGTGGAGCACTGGCACCAAGAATAAGCGTGGCTAAGATACACCTTGTCCCTTCCTCCTGTAAGCAGTTTAATCAGACAGTAGGTCCAAGGACAGGGCGGCCCCACACTGGCCTCTTAGCACAGCATCTTATCAGCCTTTTAGGATCGTATGGAAGAACTAAAAGCAGCACAAACACACACCACTAAGGTGAGGTGAGTTGTCTGGTCAGCAAGGAAGGTCCCTTTGCCAGACATTACAATTTGCTTCCACAGTGCAGCTCAGTAGTACTTGCACTTCTGCAGCTAATCTTGGCTCCTATGTTTGGACTGTCTCTTAGCATTGCATTTTCTCCCAACTCCCAGGAGTTATTTAGTGCTTCTTGAATCCTTGTATCTTAGCACCCCCTGGTGGGTGATGGGCATTCTTGTTTATAGAAAAGTTGAGATGATTACAATACAGGTATTTTTCAAAAATGAGATTTCAAACTGCTGCACTTGTCCTCATTCCTTAGAGATAAAAAGATTTTAATTTTTTTTCTCCAGCAACTGATCTTATCACCAGTCAGATGTTCTTACTAGTTGAAGGCGTAAAAAAAAATAAAAAATCAAGGTCTCACATTTCCCTGCCTGGAGTTGAAATATTCATCATCCCAATCAAGGCTGTGCAGAACAAAGTTGCTTCCACAGCACAATAAGGCTATTGTGCCTAGGAGAGAGTGTGTCTTCACAAAAGCAGCAACATAGTTTATGGCTACAGGCTTGATATCTTGACACAGTTTGGCCTTTAAGCTGACAAGGGAAAAAGTTGTTATATTTTGTGTCAGCTTTGTTTTTACATTATTATGATGGTTAGTTTTTAAATATGACTGAAAGCTGCCTTGGGGACCTAAAAGCGAAGATATACAGGGTTGAAAGAAACTGGCAAGAATTGAGCCTGGATTGTATCAGTGTGCATTAGGGAAAATAATCTTTGAAATCAGAACTTTTTAAAAACAGAAACCCACGTTCCCAAAAGGCCCCTTGCAGTACAGCACTTACAAACTCTCAGCCCATAATATTAACTTTCTATGGAAGTGTAATTCAAACTGTGGTTCGGGACCCACTTGGTGGGTCATGACCTGATGTCAGGTGGGTCACGGAAAGCTGGGAGCAGCCATCTTAGAAACTGCAGACCTTACACTGTTGTTATTTCTTTTGTTAAATTTTCAAGTGAGTTTTTTTTAATTGCTTTTGGTTCAGTGTTATTACATAATATTTAGTCCTAATTTTGCTTTCTGTCAAGGATGTTTCATAGATGTACAATTGCTGTAGTCCAAGAATGCCAATTTGCATTTCAGGAGTGCTGTTTTATTATGTTACAATGACAGCACTTCCTGCTTGATGATGTCACTTCCTGCCACACCTTCACTTCCAGGTTAGTGACATCACTTGCATTGGGTCCTGACACGAGTGCCATTCTAAAAAGTGGGTCCCGGTCTAAAAAGTTTGAATACCACTGCTCTATGGGGTTAATTATATTCTGGCCAGCAACACAGTGAATTTTAGGACATGCTATTTTGCAAATGGCATTTTGTTTAAAGGAAAAGTAAGCCTCTTCAGATAACCATGGTTACAAAGAACAATTCCAAGTCAGAAATGACTTGAATTGGCAATACAATGGCATGTTTTCTAAAAGATGACCTAGATGCAAGCTAGGCATTTGGTGCATCTACCAACTGAAACTGCATGAACTTAGTTGCATAGTTTTGTTGTGGGACAAGTCAAGTGTCTATTTTTGGAACCTGTTTTATTTAATGGAACACCATCCTTGTAGTGTAGCACAGTAACCAGCAAAAGGTTCTGGTAACAGTAAAAGCAGCCAGCAGCAACTCCTGGTGGGAAAACACTTCTTGGCTAGAGTCCAACTGTTGAGAGCCTCCTTAACGTGGCTCTGTACCCCACTATGGTTATTTTGGCCCTATAAGGTAATACTTGTGATTGCTATGCTCATGATGGTCAGATGGAGATATAACCAGATGCACATAATATAGGACTTGGAAAGGGGAAGGTCAGACCAGGATATAATGGGAATAGGTATGGACCCATTGGGTTGGGGGCAGTTTTGAGAACACCCTCTCCTTCCCTTAACTCCATTTTGAATTTCATCCTGGGAGTTATGAGTTGCTATCCTGCAAAGAGGAGGTCACAAGATGATCCTCGGGATATAGCACAAGACAATGCAGACCATTAAGAATTGGTGCCAGAGACATCTGCAAGTCTCCTTTCCCCTCAGGGTCTTAAAATGCAAATCTGGGTCTCTGACAAAAAGAGTATGCAAGAACAAGTCCTGCCTGAAATTAAAGTTCTTACCTGCCCAGAAGCTAGACTCACCTGGACAATTCTTTTCAGACTCTAAGAAGCCTCCCACCCTGAATCTGAGGCCACCCACCCACCCACCCACACAGAGTATCTGTATTCCTTGATGAAATTAAGTGATTTCTCTTTTTGCATTTCTGTTCCTGTCTTCCAATAGACTTCTTGTAACATGAAATTGTGCCTTACCCCTTTCTCCTTGGGAGGAAGGATTGATAGCAACAGATTACATTGTTAAAAACATATAAAGTGCCATGCCAAATGTAAGATCTTTACACAAGCCAGTCCTTTGGGGCTGTGCTTTTTGCTGCTTGTGTCTTTTAATGTATTAAAGTCTATATTTTTGAAGCTTCCGTAACATCAACTCCAGCGCTGGTCTCTGTCATCTTAGGTTTTGGATGTTGTTTTAGCCTTCTTTCAGCTAGGAATTTTCCATGGGGTTTCCCCCTCCAAGTTGCATGCCAAGCAGGGATGCTCAGCCGGGGGACTTCTCGGGGTCATCCAAAAGGACCCCCGACAACAGTTTCAGCAGTCGAGTTATTTGTATTTAATTGCCTCTAAATTATGTTACACCTTCACCATAATTAGAAGACTTAGGATTTCTCAGTTAACACACTCAGGGAAAAAATAGCATTCAAGTTACACCTTGCAAAGAAACATACATTTATTTAATCTGCATACTAGTACAGTATGACAGTTGTTGAAAAACTGAGCTGTGAATCCATTAGGCCTCATTCATAACTTGGCCTCTGCCATGAATGCGCAAAGTAGCTTTAAGCAAGCAACTATCAAGTGTGCTGGCCTCAGAGCTTTTCTTTTCTCCATTCAAAATATTAGGTTAGTCTGACCTACCTTACCGAAAATCACTGGATGGGTATATAGTGGTAGAGTTGGGACTGTAAATGACTGAAATCATAGGATCGTGTCAGAGACAGGAAGCGTGACATTGCTTGTGCCTCCACTTCAGACTGGGCTGATTTCCTCTCACTAGGGCACCCAGCCCTCCAGTCTCAGTGAGGCCATGACAAGGTTTCTCACCACACGGATGGTACCTAGGCAACTGGTTTCTCCATCCCCCATATAGCAAGTGATCATCTGCTTTCATCCTTAATGCAGTGCCCCAAGCAGAGGTATTTGTTTCTTGGTGAATAAGACAGGCTTACAGCCTAAGTCTTATTGAACACAATGAGCTTACTTCTGAGTAGAATAACATTATTTTCAAATACCTCTAGCCATAAGTATACACATAACTTGCTAACTGGGCAAGAGGCACTTTTTCAAGTGGTGTCCTCTTATATTTAGCAAGGGGAGAGTAACTGTCCCTATTCACCCCGGTGCAGTGTCTTTTCTAGTGGCTGTTGCTGGGGGTATTCTACATTGTTTTTAGATTGTGAGCCCTTTTGGGATAGAGAGCCATTTATTTGCCTGTAAACTGCTTTATGAACTTTGTGTTGAAAAGCGTTATATAAATACTGCTGATTGATAATCAGAAATGTGTACCCTGAAAACAGTTGCTTATTTGATCATAAGAAACACCATGCATGCATCTGAAGAAGTTGTTCAGGTTCAGCCCAGAACCCAGTTGGCTGGAAATACTAAGGTTCTGAAAGCACAAGCTCAGCAGACCTAAGCAAACAAAGGAAAGATTGTGGCAAAGAAAGGAAAATTTGCACGAGAGAGGAATATTGGAGACAGTGGATCTGACAGAAGCTGGGAAGATGCAGGAGTTCTGCAAAAGACCAGAGAAACTGCCTACTCCCCTTCCCCACTCCTTCACCAAAAAAAATTACTACTGCCGCACCAGATCTTCATACAATGGTTTGTTCATTATAGCAATTAATCTCACACTTCTATCTTGCATTAAATGCAACACCTCCTTTCTAATGATCATATCTTGGAATTCTGATTAATGACATTGTCAATTGGAACATTTCTCCAGCAGTAGACAGATTTCAGGCAAGTGCTGCCTTCTCTTAACACTCTCAATCAAAGCCATTCTCTTTACCTTTTCACAAAGCATCACTTTCCTAATGCAACATGAAATCCTGCAAATTTAAGAAGATACAGGGCCCAATCCTATCCACATTTCCAACCCTGATGCAGTCATGCCAAAGGGGTGTGTGCCACATCCTGTGGTGGGGCAGTCACAGAAGCCTCCTCAAGGTAAGGAAACATTTGTTCTACCATTGCAGCTGCACTGGTGCTGGAAAGTAGGATAGGGTTGGGCCCAAGTACCAGCTCCAGCCAAGTATTTCTCAATTCAGATTAACCAGAAGATGTGCCAATGTAGCAGGGATCATAATCAGCATTTTGCAATGTGTTCTTGGATTCATAGTTCCTAAGAAAATGCAGCATTTCATTGCTGGCGTCGCTATAGTTCTCTGCTCTTTCATCACAATTACAAAGAGATATAACTACAGAGACAGTTTTTACTAAAGACTGATAAACCAAGCATGTTCTATCACAGCTACCATTAAAGGGGATGATTGTTCTATTATGTCTCCCATCATTCACAGTAGCGCTTACCTACTGTACTGTAGCGCTTACCTATACTGTGCATCTCCGTGCTGCCTTCTATCCCAGTCCACATTTTGTAAGAACCAAAATGCCCAATGTTGAAATGCACAGTTTATTCTGGGCATAGGTTTAAAGCACTTTGGCCAGTCACTGCTCCTATCTGGTAGTGGATCCATTCTGCAACAAGGATAATCAAGGATTAGAGTGCAGGATCCCAAGCTTGAAGACTGAGACCTACCAAAATGGATTGAGCAATCTCCACATTTGTTTTCTGATCTGTTAACAGGAAGAGTGCTGAACTACTTCCACAAGGTTGAGGATTAAATAAAATGCAGAATAGCAAAAATGATCAGAAACAAGATTAGTGCTTGATGATGCTCAAGTGGGTTCTGGTGTTGGTTTGAGAACCACTGCTTTAAGACATTCCAAGGCCTGGGGAAATACCTGCAGATTTAGTGTTTGGGGGGGGGGGGGCGATTCTAGAATTGTGAATACAGAGGGCCCACTCAAAATATGCAGAAACTACAATATTGTACTTTACTTTGCAGTAAAGATTCAGGCCACTTGCTTCACTGGGATGTTACAGGGATTTTTTTCCTGTTCAGGTTGTCAGCTCTGCAGTTTTTCACATCCCTGAAAAGTATATAATAGTAATTCACTTGCTGAGGACTAAGCCCAAGTTACTAAGTAAAGTTACTTCTAATCATGCAGGCATCTCAGTCACTGCAAAACTCTCTTTTGTTTTGTGGTAAATTATGAACTGTAACTTAATGGGCAGTGTTAAAAATAGTCATATATAGTTTTTCAAAAAAGCTCACAAGTAAATGCTTGACAAAATACATAAAAAAAGAAAATGAAGCGTTTTAGTTGGAACCTGCTTAGTTATATATATTATGTAATAATAAATAATACTCGTATTTATATACCGCCTTTCTTAGGTCATCAGATTGCCCCTCTGACTTTAACTCAAGGCGGTTTACATAGGCAGGCTTTATTCATAAACACAAAGGTTTTTACAAATTACAAGAAAGTTCTATCAATAACATACAACATATAGATGGTACTTTCACGGTGTAGTCTTCTTTCTGGCCACATAATTTGCCTTCCTGCTGGCTGATAAGCAGCTTCTGCTCCCACCAAGAAGTGGTTGGCCCAGTACACTCCCCTCTCACAGGCAGCTGTAGCTCAGCTCTAATCAGTCGGTTTACAAGATCTGCCACTCACGGAGTCTTCCGGTGATCCCGAACTGGCGACCTTTGGATGTTATCTTCAGGCAAATGGAGGCTTTAACCCTCTCAACTACAACCTCCTGCCCTGACCACAACCTCCAGATATAACTTTCTGTTCCCTTCTACTTTGAATTCTCTGATAGAAAGAATGCTGCAACTTCCTCTCTGTATGGGCAAACAGGGAACATTTCTTAAAACTTGAGCCATTCATTTGCTAAGCTTTTTGCTCATTTTATTTAACACATTTTATATTCAAGAACAAGAAACATTCTCAGTTTTAGGAGTTAGTGCTGGTGGTGCGTGGGATGCTTACTTAGCTCTGAGTCACCATGTGATCAATATATTTAAACGACCAATCCTGTCCAGCACAGAAGCAGCCGTGCCAAACTGCTACTACTACATTCTGTGCTGGAACTGAGCAGGCTGGAGGTCTCCTTAGAGAAAGGGGACAATAGTCCCCTTACCCCATGGGTCTGCACCAGCTGTTTTGCTGGAGCAGACTTGAGAAGCCCTTTTGAGCATGGGAAGGGAACAGGACTTACAGGAGGATGCCTCTGCCAATCCCACCCCCATTCCACTATCTGTTTACCCATGCCCCCACGTGTTTGCTAGGGCTCCAACTGTGGCATTGATTTGGTGGCTCATGCCTGCCCGCCAGCACTGCTTTACATGCTTGTGACACCCAGCGCAGCACTAGGGCAGCGTTGGTAAGACAGCCTTGAGTTAATTGGAAAGTTATTTGACAGTTTTCAGACTGACTCTGTCATACTTACAACTCCTTGCTCTCGACAAGAGATGGTCACAGGACTAGCATGATCTAAGACTGGCTGCCAGTTCTCTGCTGGAATATCAATTCCTTATTTTATGTTGTTAAGAACTAGAACTCTTGACCTCTCTTCTGGGTTTTTGCCATTTGACTGCTGCTTATAGAGACTGTAGTACTCTCTCTTCCAGCTTTCATTCTCTAGAGTTTAAGGGTTCAGCTGGTACGTTTTTGCAGTGCCACAAAATGTGCAATAGGTGTAAAAGGAGTACAGAATGAACTGCAGCTGTCTTGCTACTAAGATTACCTAGCACAGATTTTAATTTAGCCACTTCTGTAAGCAAATGTGTGTGAGCTGCCATCTGTCGACAGTCATAATTCTTATAGCTATGTGTGCCACTGCTTTAGAGGCCATGAACACATGTTGGCTTCTTGTCACAGTATGTGGCTTTCACTTTGTCACTTGAAATTGATATAACCAATTCTAGTTTCCTCATCAAGCTGTCTGAGTTTAAATGCTCAAAGTTATTTTAATTCTGCATATAATGTTCTTCATTTGTGTAGTATTCGCTCACTGAAAACAACTTCGACTTTAAAATGTTCAAGTAATAGCCAAAAATACATGAAGGGAAAGAAAACATAAATGCTGATACAGGTAGATGATCCCTTATCTGGACATCCGAAATCCAAACTATTCCAAAATCCAGACATCTTCACCCAAAATGTTTTTAAAACTTTCTGTAGAAAGAAGGTATGCTCATTTCCACATACAGGCTGCAAGTTCCAGTCTCTGCTCCATGGTTGTGTGCCACTGCTAAAAAATGTCAAATTTTATTTCCACAGGAAACAATGGGGCTCAAATAAATACTGTACTAAGTACAACAGAAAACCTGCCCCTAAAAATCAAAGGAACCTAAATGTACCCAGGATTGCACACCACCACTTTTTGATGTGAAGTGTCAACTCAAACTTGGATCCATTTTGAAGAATTTAGGACTAAGTTTTTGAACAATTACTGAGTCATAAAAATCTTCAGTAAGTAAGAGGTATTTTCCATTGCCCTTAGAAAACGACTATGGTAGCCAATGAGAACCACCAACCCCAACCCCCCCCCCCCCCACACACACAAAGTTTGTAACTCAGTATGCCAGCAAACATCCTTTTATTACATTTGTTTAATTATCCAGACTATAACTGAAAAACTCAATATTTTAGTGAACATAAAGATCAGTACAAAAGTAAATATTCTTAGAGTAGGTCAACTTCAAAATGGAAATAAAAGATTTTTCCCTCTTCAAATTTTACACAACTGATTCCTCAAAAAAAAAATCCTATCCAATTCTCCTCATTGCACTTGTTACCACCAGAATTACATGGAGGACATTACAATACAAAGTTACAAGAGGGGAAGTTTACTAAGACCAAAAGAAAAAGGAATATATGCCTATGTGAGCCTTGCAAAACTGGGTCTACACTAGCCCAGATACATTAGTATTACCTCTAGTTAGTTCACAAGAGAGGTACAAAATGAACAACTTCCAAAACCTACTGCATTCAAATGTGGGGAAAGGTTTGTAATGTGCACGAGCTCAACTCAGCATCTGCCGTTTTAAAAACTCTGTTAATGTCTAATTACAGCCACTGTTTTCCTTATTACTGAACAGATAAAATCCTAGTTTCAAACATCAGCCATTCAATGACTAGCCAGCAGTATATTACACACAAATCAAGAAATATGCTTCATGCGGACCTTCTTCATACCAATAATTATGAAGAGTTCCTTCACTCATTTGTATGGTAAAAAAAATTGCTTCATTTGTTGAGCCTCCAAATATTCATTTATATGGAATATTTTTATTTCACCCTGCTGAAAGTATTCATTGTTTAAGACGAAAACATATTAGCGTCCTGTAGAAATAACGGAAAGGCAGATTTGCTTTGCCATTCAAGTATTGACATGAAAGGGAACCAAGGCCTTTGCATTGTGCTTTAACCAGCAGTACTTTTTTTTTGAGCTCTTATAAAGGAAAGGTTGGCAAGAGAAGGCTAGAATGTAGCTTATACTCACTTCAGAAGAAAAGCTCATTTCAAAACAAAATTCTAAAAGGTTCTAAGACTTTAGTTATATTGTTAAAATTAATTGAATATCACTCACAAAGGGAAACCCGCACAGCTGTTTTAGGAATGTGCAACAAGTTCCTATGATAATGACACAGGCTTTGATCATTGAATAAAGATCATTGTAGAAGAGATGTTCATGTTATAAACACCATTTATCCAAGCTTTGCTTTGAAAGGCGAGGCACAATCAAGACTGTCACTGCCCTTGGACTGGAGGGAAGCTCTATGACACGTCAGCAGAAGCCTGGAAGTATTTAATAGCTGCCTGTGTATGTTGCAGTCACCTTCATATAACCTTATTTAGTGCAGCTTCAAAACTAGAAACAAGACCATTCTAGAGGATATGGCAAAGAATATGCTCTGCCGTATACAAGAGGGATCGAAGACTGAAGAAAGTAGTGTTGTCAAGAGCAAGAACTCTCTCTCTGATTATTAAGGCAAAGAGCACACAGCTTTAGTGGATTATCGCCTCTTGACTTATGTAGCCTTTGCCTGGCTCTATTTGGTTAAGGAGCAATAAAGTTGAGCTTTCTGACCTAAAGGGATAACCAGGATAAAGATAAAATGAAGAGGTATTTGGTATCATTATTATGCAGTACAAAACTAAGAGGCTGCTTCAAGATAACACACCTTAGCTTTGTGATACAGGCAGCAATATCCAGGGACTGTTAATTATAGTATACTGTGCAAGTTATGCAGTTTGTTCTCATGCTTCAATTGCATTCCTCATTTTATCTTGTCGATTCTGTCCTAACTGGTGAATTAATCAAGAGGACATGGATATTACACAACAGTTCAAGGTAATTTGAGCAGAAAATACCAAGCTGTTCTTCACAGTGCACATATTAGTTATTCCGTAAAATGTGTTTCTGGTGCCCCAAGCAGTAAGAGTGCTCCAGAACCGAGACTATTCAGGTCCCTTTGCATCTGTTTAAGCCTCCCCAACCCTCCTTTTTGCAAGATGACAAACATTTAACACACTCAGGTGAAAGTCTCCTTGTACATTGCTTCTAAGCATCTACTCCAAACAAGACTAGGTGGCACCTTTTCCAAGACAATTCTCACACATGAGAAAACAGTGAACTTACAAAACTAGGTAGGGTAAACTTGCAGTCAAGCCAACCAGATTGACTCAAGTAAGATAACCCTCTTAGCCCTTAATTTGTTTCTCAAGTTCAAAGTTTTCTTTCTCTGAGTTTATTCCCACTGTGTTCTTCTGCCAGTACAGAATGTCCATCACCATTGTTTAAACACTTGTCCTTTCCATATCTGTGTTCTTGCTTTTGCCTTCTTATCTCTTTATACCGTAAGGTGATGTCACTAGAAAGTAAAAAGAAAGTTGGAAAAAAATTATGCCATTACAATTTTAGTTTACAAGAGAAACAGTTACAATGCAAGAAAGTTCTGTTTTTTCCTGTTTCCTTTGTTTCTCTGAACAAGACAAGGTATGTAGCAACTTGGAGGTTGGCTGTAGTCAATAATTAAGTGTTTCCTAGTTCTAAAGTGACAGTATTACAGCTATCAAAGACGACTTGCAAATATGTAGGAGGTCAAGCCAACCTACACTTTTTTAAAATTTTATATAAAGGTATGGGTAAGGTAGTAGGGAAAACATGGGAAGGGGATACAATGGTAACACAAGAGGTACACACTGATTACAGCTTAATTATCTCCACTTAATTACTGTTTGTATACAATCTAATTCATCATTTACTATCTTAAAAACTTGTATACAAATCTTAACTCTTATTCCTCTCTTTCTTATTTATAAAAACTTTTCTCTACAACCTAAAATTTTCTATATATAGTATCTTAACATCTAATCTTTATTTCATTTCTTCCATCCAGTCATAAAACGATCTCCAATATTCTTGAATCTCTGTTATATCACCCTCTTTCATCCTTTCAGTAAAACATCAATTTCTGCAATTTCATATTTTCTCTATTAATTGTTCAGCATTTGGAATCTCCTCATTTTTCCATTTTTGTGCATACAATAATCTTGCCGCTGTATTTACATGTACTATAATATGCTTTTTCCCTCTATCTTGAATATTACCCATCATATTAAGAAGAAATAACTCTGATCTGACTGGTATCTCACATTTCAACATTTCTTGTAACACAATATGTACTAGATGCCAATTTTTTTTTTGCTTTTTCACAAGTCCACCACATACAATAAAATGTCCCTTTTTGGGAGGTCGTGGCCTGTCGGCTACAGAATGGCAGCAGTTTCCTAAGCTCTAGGACTGTTGCCAGCTTTTACCTCTTTTGGGGGGCTCCTAGATGGGAAACCCCCGCCCAAATTCCTAGGAGAAGGATTTTGGGGCAGCAGATGTTATGCCAGCACCCTCTGGGTGGCGATTCCAGTGGGGAACCTGGCAGTCTGGACACAGGGAGGTACAAGAAGCCGGCGCCATAACTGGACATGGCAGCAAAAGTGCTGACAGCCTCGGAGAAGGATAAGACCACAGGAAGCGTTGAAGATGTTCAAGAATCGTAAGTCAACCTCTGTAAGCAGACCCCGCTGCAGAGATAAGAATGAATGTGCAGGAGGAATGCAGATGGAAAAAAAATAATGGAAAACTAATCGTGAGTGTCAACCAAGATAATTAAGTGACTGTAAGATAAATGGAGAAGTGTTGCTTTTTCAGAGATAATAGCCGGCTGCAATAGATCCAGAAGGGGTGAAATGAGAATATTTGAAAGAACTGGGACCCTATCTGGAGTGCAACATCGTATGACAAGTTTTATCAAAGTTTTACTATCGTTTTACCAAAACCACCTAAGGATTTAATTTCAACTATTGGAAATAAGGGAGGAAAAAATTTTTTTTTATTCTTCAAAATGGAGGTTTGAGGAGCTGATGGCGTCTGCAAGCGCGAAGAAACCTGCATTTTAAACTTTAAGCCTGCCAAGAGATTAATCATGAAGTGACGCTGAATTGAGGATCTGGGAGATAAGCATTGTAGTAAATGTTAAGCAAACATTAAGCATCTTTTTAAATGAAGCAGTCACTGCAGTGAAGATTTATAGAGAAATAACCAGGAGACCCACCCTTTCGGACATAAATAATTTGAGAAGATGGCGTCAAATCAAGAAAGACTAACAAAGGGAGAGTGTTTTTGCAGTTTGAAAATGCAGATGACTTGGAAGGATTTCAGAAGATCAGAAAGAAATAAGTTCTGGAAGAACCTAAATTAGACTATATTAATATAATATTGAATTTTAGGAGGCTGTTTAAAGAAATATTGACAAATTTGATGACAATGAAATTGGATTAAAATATTTGATTAATAAAAGTGGTGGTTTGTGGGTTAGAAGTAATGGAAACTGAATAGGTGATATGATGAGACACTATAATAAAGAAATTATATAATCCTACCTAGACTAGAATATTGTAGTAAAGACTAGACTTTTGAATTTATTATAAGATAAATATTGATAGATTAATGTTAAATGTTAGACCAATGGAGGAATGTACGTTTTAAGAGAAGATATTGCTTTGAAATTTAGCAAATATAAGATGAGAGATAATAAGCCAGAGAAGGAAAGGAATAGATGTATTGCTAAATAAATAAATCAATATAAAGTAAAAATTAAGACAAGACATAAAATATTAGGAATTATTTTATGACTGGACCAAACTGGCTTCATTTAATGAAATTGCAAGACATAAGAGATACAAGAGTGTTATTAAATTGAAGGAGATGTTGTACACACCCTATTGAGATTATATTTTAACTGAACTAATTGATTATAGAAATTTATAAGGATGTTAAATGGTGATAGAAACTTGTAGGACATTGTAGACTATTATAACTTAGGATGTAATTTTTCCTCATTTATTTTTTCTGCAACTATTGTTTCCTTGTGTATGTCTATGCCTTAAGAGGAGAAATGGCTCTGAGATCCACCAAAGATAAACTGAAAGATAAGACAGTAAGGGACAGAAATAGATGTATTTCCAAAAAAATAAAAATTAAGATAAGATATGCCAATAGTAGGAATTACTTTATGACTGAACTAAACAGGCTTAAATGAAATTGCAAGATTGGGAATAAGATATAAGCAGTGATGTCATTCAGGGGGAACGGACCAGAACGGGCGTTCCGGATCCTAATGGGCTCCGTGGCTGCTTCCGGGTTTTTTTTTTTTTTTTTTTTCAACATTTGAATTTGAACTCAAAAGTGAGTTCCTGTTCTATTCCTAAATCATTTGAATGACACCACTGGATATAAGCAAGCAATTGAATATGAGATTATGTACACATGCTATTGAGATTATACTTTAATTGATATTGTAATCATCTAATGAAATTGCAAGACATAAGAGATAAGCAAGCAATTGAATATAAGATTATGTACACATGCTATTGAGATTATACTTTAATTGAATTATAAGAAATTTATGAGGTTGTAAGAATGGTGACTGATATTTGTAAAAGAAAGATATTGTAGGCAATCACGGCTGTAACCCGCCGCTATTTACCTATTGTGTAACCTTTGTTCCCCTTAACCTATGTATATCCATTTCCCTGTCCCATAATTAAATAGAAGAAATAAAAATTTACAACAAATGTCCCTTCTTTATCTTTACATTTCCAACATTTATTTGAAGTGCCTGGATACATTTTTGCTAATCTTTCCGGTGCTAAATACCATCTATAAAATATAAAGATTTTCTTTCAAATTTGTTGCCTTTGTTAATCTAATATTTGTTACCCAAATCTTTTCCCATTCAATCTCTATATTGTATCCAAAATTTCTAGCCCACTGTGCCATTACATCTTTCACAGTTTCATCCTCCATTTTCAAAAGGAATTCATACATCTTTTTTACATATTTATCCTCCTCATTTACTAATAGTTTCTATGAGCTCCTCATAGAAACCTATTTTCTATTCTTTTATTCTTGATTTAATTTGCACTATTGTCCACCAATCCAAAAAGCCTTCATCCTGTAAAAGTTTTCCATTCTCATTCAATAATTCATATTTCACATTCTGGTCTTCTCTCACACAATCAGGTTTTGTTGCTATCTCCAAGGGTTTAATCAATCTGGGTATTTTAGTACATATCTTATTTGTTCCCACGATCACAGTAAAGCTCTCCTCAAGGCACGTTGCTTGGCAAGATACTTTATCCAAAATATTTTGCCTTATCATATATCAAAAAAGTATGCCATTCAATTTGCATGTCATGGGCTTCTAAATTCAATATTCTCTCATTTCATAATGTTATCCATTCTTTAATCCAGTTTAGAGTGGCTGCTTGATAATAAGGTATAATTCCCAATTTGGTAGCCCGAAGCCGGCTCTTTTCTTGTCGTCCTGCAATAATTTAAGCCTTATTCTTGGCTTTTTCCCTTTCCAAATAAATTTTGTCATCATTTTATTTAATTCTACAAAAACATTTTTCTTCATTACAATTGGGATTGTCTGAAATAAGAATAGTAATTTTGGTAAAATAGTCATTTTTATTGCTGCTATTCTTCCCATCATGGAGTTGTAATTTATCCCATGTATTTAAATCTTGCTGGATCTCTTTTAGTAACTTTAAGTAGTTATCTTCCATCAAAGTACTAATCCTCTTCATTACAGTTATCCCCAGATATTTTACTTTTGAGTCCAACTGTATTCCACTCTCTTTCAATTTCTCCATTTCTGTTGACTTCACATTTTTTGTCATCGTTTATCTTAAGTCCTGCTACTTCCCCATCTGAGTTCTGCTTTTTCCTGTTTCCTTTGTTTCTCTGAACAAGACAAGGTATGTAGCAACTTGGAGGTTGGCTGTAGTTAATAATTAAGTGTTTCCTAGTTCTAAAGTGACAGTATTACAGCTATCAAAGACGACTTGCAAATACTTAGGTCAAGCCAACCTACACATCTAAGCTTCCCGCTCCTTAAACACAAATTATGTCTTCTCCTTATCCCAATAGTCTTCAACCTTTTTTGTGACATGAGCCCAATAAATAAATATGAGACTGGGGATGCACTATTGATCCCACCCTTCCTCTGCCCCCTCCCCATGATCCAAAAAAAGGGCCGGCAGATCCTCACTGATCCAAAATCATGAACACAATGCCCATTGCACAAGGCTGAGCCACTTTTGTAAGACCACGCACCATTTCTGGGGCACCCACCCACCAAAGAGATCAAGTGCAAAGTCTCATGGGATGGAAAGGCCAGGCAAATAACTCTCTTCTCCACTGCTGCCATTATCCTGGTGAAGCCATGGAAACCAGCCATTTTTATTCTTGTAAACTGCTGTGACCCCACAAATGAAGCTTCATGATCCCATTGGAGTCACGACCCACAGGTTGAAGAACACTGCCTTATCTCATATTTGAAATTAAAGACTTGACAGGGCAACAGAGCAGGGTGAGCAAGCAGTCAGCCAGCTTCATTCTGCTGCCCGAGATGAGCTGAAAGTTACTGGTCAAACTCTTCCTTTCTATGCTCTCTCCCTAACAAAGTAAGCCTAATTTATATGCTCTGTTTTCTCAACTGGGAAAATGCTTTACTCACAGACATCTTACACAAGTAGAGGGGGAAGAAAACACATCTGCTTGCAAATGGGACCCTGAAATGCAGAGCTCTACGCTGTACAGCAAGAGACACATTCTCACCTACTTTCTACTTCACCAAGCTCCAGGAAACAAGAGTACATGTGCAGCAGTAGCAAAAGCAGAATATTTCACCATGAATTATTAGGAGAGGGACTGAAAGTGGTTGCCAGTATCATATTTTTATCTATGGCACGGGCATACTTTGTAATAATCTATACAGCCTAGACTTCCATATCACTTCCATATTGTAGAACTGCAAAGGTGCATACAAGACAAGCTAAAATGCTCATGGGTTGAAGCATATTCCTTATGAGAAGGCCAATACATTTGGGGCTTTTTAAGTTTAGAAAGAAGTCAACTAAGAGAGCATGCTTGAGGTGTATTAGGTTAAGCATTGTGTAAAGAAAGTGTTCTTCTGTCTCTCATAACTCTGGTACATATAGCTTGTTAATTTACTTCCCCATGCTGGAGATGAAAAAAACCCACACAACCTCATGCTCACTTTTGGAGTGGAGTTCATCCAATGAAAACTGACAGTAGATTCAGGACACCGAAGGGAAATAATTTTTCACACAACATAAATCATGAAGTATACTTCCAAAAATGGTGGTGATGACCATAGGATAAAATTCTTTTAATAGGGATTAAGCACATACATGGAGGATAAGGTCTTTTTATTAGCTATTAGCCAAGATGTTTAAATAGAACTTCCATATTCAAAAAGATAGCATATTTGAATACTTGTTGGTGGAAGCAAGTAAGAGAAGCGTACTGTTTCCTTCATTCTAGTCTATTCGTGAATATTCTATTCTAAAATTCTATTCTATTCTATTTGTGGCCTTCCCAAGAGCATCTGTTTGGCTACTACTGAAAGCTGGATCACGATGGATCAGACCTGAGATGTTCTTACCATGAAGACACACAACAACAATCACATGAACACCTGGATTTTAGCTCTGACTTACCGAATGAAGAAGCGCCACCCTGTCCATGTGAGCACAAGTATGATTCCAAGGATCCAACACTGAGTAATGTAGAAAGGAAGTGATAGTGTCAGGGTATAGGGATCATATTTTACCACAATAAGGAATTCAGTAGCTGTGATAGCAGCAACCAGCCATGCCTGCTGTCCCAACTTCTTATGAAACTTCCTGCAATAAGAAAACAGGCATTAGTATACAGGTGCAGAAACTATTTTATTCAAAGTGGTCTTTACAAAGCAAACAAAATATGGACTATTCCCACAGTGCAAGTAAACTAAATTGCTCTGATGAACATGTGTTATTGCACAGAGTCAATTCTATCAAAATACTATTTTCAGGTATTACTTCAGTTGGTGAAGGTTTTAGGAAGTACTATGGAAAGCTTCCTTCTGTTCAGGTGGTATGACTTTGGAAGCAACTGTCTGTAGACACCCCCATCCCAGATGTTCCTGAAATTTGAAGGACTCATGCCTTCAGTGCTGCATGAGAAACCAAGATAAATTAAGTAACAAGTAAGTTCCACTGTGTATGCAAATGTACTTAGGTGTGCACAGGTACCTCTTCAGTTCCTAGCTTTTATCTTCCAGCAGATCTTCAGAGAACTCTAGTCTTTTACAAAATCCATAAGCATATATACAAGTATCTGTGGTAAGTTTGCACATGTTGTCTAAAGGTGATCAGACCAAACGTTTCTGTTAATGAGATTGGGTTCCACATACAGGCTGATTATCCCTTAGCCAGACAGCTTGGGACAGGAAGGTGTCTGGATTTTGGATTTTTCTGGATTTCAGAAAAACTGCATAAATATGAGAAATGCTTCCTCTTTTCACTGTAACCCATTTGGGTGTCTGCTGGCCTCTGACATTTTTCTGTCATGTTTTTATAGGCGTACACTACAGAGCCGAGAACAGAACTTACAGGCTGTACGTGGGAATGAGCACAAATCTTTCTATAGAAAGTTTTTTTTTTTTTTTGAAGTCTTGACAAAGATGCCTGGATTTCAGAATAGTCTGGATAAGGGGAGGACATGTGCACTGATGCTTGAGCTGCCTAAAACTAAGCAGGAGAATCCATGGTCTACTTTTGGATGGGAGACAGAATGCCAGGCTGTGACAAGTACCTGTGACAGTATCTTTTCTGGCACAGCAGAGCTGCTGTGGAACTGATTAGCCAGCGTGGAAATGTGCAAGAAGGTCGGCAAAAGAACGTATGACCCTGAGGACCTGTCCAGGATTGACTTACAATGGCCTGCTGAAACTCGATGGCATGCAGCCAGAGGAGAAAACCACATTGTGATGGCTACATCTGGGACTCTGGATTTGATGAATACAGAGTACTGTATATTTGTAAAAACCCCATTGGAAAATGGTGGTTTAGACTAGCCTAACCATGTAAGCCACCTTGGGCATTGGCTTCAGCATGGGAAAGGTGGGATATAAATTACAAACATACTGGGGGCCATTTTCCAGTCCTGATATAGCCATCCCAGTGAGGAATGTGCTGCATTCTAAGGTGGTGGGGAAGTCATGGAGGTCTCTTCAAGGTAAGGGAACCTTTGTTTGCTTACTTTGGGGCTGCACTGCAGCTGCATCAGTGCTGGAAAGTTGGATAGGATTGGGCCCCAAGACTTTCGTGGCTGGGTGCATCTAAAACATAAAAATGTTGCTCAAGTCTTCAAGCTACAGATTAAATCATATTCAGGGATTTAGTCCCAACGTTTCACTTTCACCTGTGGAAAGCATCTTCTTGGGGTTACAAAGAACTTTCTATTCTCTCTTTCTTTGTAACTCCATGAAGCTGCTTTCCACAGGTGAAAGTGAAACGTTGGGACTAAATTCTCAATGAGTTTTAATCCAAGGCTTGGACTTGAGCAACACTTTTTAATGTTTTAGATTGGATATAAATCCTTCAAATAAATAAAATAAATATAAACTAGATTCAGTGAGTACAAACTGTGGTAGAAGAGATTCCAGTTGGATATTAGAAAGAAATCCCTGATGGTAAGGGCAACTTGGCAGATTGCCAAGGAAGGTGGGTAGATTCTCCGTCACTGGAGAGCCTCATGCAGAAGCAAAACAGGCACCTGCTAGAGATACTCTAATATTCAGTTAGGGATGTGGTGGCGCTGCAAGTTAAACCGCTGCTGCTGGGCTTTCTGACCGGAAGGTTGGGAGTTCAAGACCATGCAACAGAGTGAGCTTCCATTGCTTGTCCCAGCTCCTGCCAACCTAGCAGTTCAAAAGCACGTAAACATGCAAGTAGATAAATAGGTACCACTTCGGTGGGAAGGTAATGTGTTCCGTGCGCTACGGCGTACAGTCATGCTGACCACATGACCACGGAAGCTTGTCCTCAGACAACACTGGCTCTACAGGCTTAGAAACGGAGATGAGCACCGCCCCTTACAGTTGGTCACGACTAGACCATTTGGTCTTGGGGAAACTTTTACCTTTAGAGATACTCTAGGACCGCTATTTTCAACCACTGTGCCATGGTACATTTGGTGAGCTGCTAAGGGTCCAGATGTGCCCTGGGAGTTTGAGGAGGGTCATTTACTAGTAAGGCCATTGGGGGATGTGAATCCTCCTACTGGCAGTGTTGTGTGCCTTGACAATTTTAGTTCCTTGTCAGTGTGCCATGTGATGAAAAAGGTTGAAAATTTCATGCTAGGGAGTTGGACTAGATTACTTTGCAAGCCCTTTCCAACTCAATGAGGGCACAATCCTAATCTGGAGTTAGGCCTAGGAGTGTCACAAATTCACCATAAAGAGCATTTGCACCACTCTTGAAGCCAGGGAGGCTGGCACATGGATGTGCACCAGGCTTCTTGACTCAGAAAATTCCGAACACGCTTTACGGTGCATATGCAACACTCCTGGGCTGGCACAAAGGGTTATGCCGGCCTAACTTCAGGTTAGGAGTTGCGCCCTGATTCTATGAGTTCTAACAACTCCAAAACCAATGGGTATCATTGCTTATATCCCCCTAATTCATTCAAAGAAGCAAGAGATCATCAACTTGTTTTGCACAGTTCTATTCCTGAAAAGTAGCAAAACAAAAGGCACTGAGTAAGACATTTGAGGTGGCATATTGGCGCAACAAATAAGGAAAAAAATCAGCCATATTGCAAAAAGTAAAGGAAAAAGCCTCAAAAGAGAAATATCTTTACTCAGAAATCAAATATGAAAGTCCATTTTTATTATCCATAAGATTTAGCCTTCAAGCTGGTATGTTCCTTTATCACCTTGGCAGTTGCCTGGCAATGAGTGGGTGCATGCAATTTTTGCTCTACATAGGAAGTTGTGCCTATGGAAAGGGGGGCGGGAAGGTACACGGCTATAAACAGGCACACAAATGGAAGATACAGAGAGCTGTAGTGCTGAAAATCTGCAGGTCTTGTATATATTTTGCTCATGGTGGCCTTAACCAGGAAGAAAAGGCGAAGAATGTTGTTGGCTGACTTTTTAAAGAGTTTTCTGAAAGAACTTTCTGGCTTCCTAACAAAATACTACATGAGATAGAGAATTAGAAAAATCCTTTGAAGTTGTCTTAGGAGATTAATAGCTCAATTTTCAAAGAGCAAACACAATATCTTCATGTATATCTTAAAAAGAAAGAATTTTTGTAGAAGGTTTGTTCTTCACTAGTAACTTTCTCAGGAATGCAGAGGTGAGGATTTCACATGAAAGTATCTTAATTTCACATGAAAGTACTGACAGCAGCCACTTATAAGAAAAATAGGAGGGAACTGATTGGTCTTATTTAGGATGGATCTTTGTGCATCTTGGATGAATTGATTTCTGCATTTCATATTAGCAAAGAATGACAACACGTTGAATTGGCAACAAAGTACTGGTGACTGATAATGCTCCCCGTTCCAATGTTATGCCATGTACATTACATTGAACACAGGCCAAAGAAATCAGACAGATGCTTTTCAACTCAAACACAAGGACCAGAAAATCGGCTGTGGTGTTAAGCAGAGGCACTCACTAAGAAATTGAGACCTCTTCCTACCTTTAAGCAGGAAGTATACCCCACATTCTGTTGTAGATCCAGCAGGAGGGAGCAGGGGGTGGCCTGTCACTGCTGAATATCCTGAAATCCGACGAAGTAATCAGGATTGACCCTTCCTCCCAGTTCTAGGAGTCAAAGACTTGCAAATGAAACTGATCTTGGAATCCTAGATACTGAACATAGGCACTTTTTGTGCTTGTCAGTGAGAAGTTTCAAGTTCAGTGATCAGTCTGGTTGTTCCACTGTCACTAAGCTAAACTACCTTAATGCTTGTTAAAATGATGAAGGGGGAAAAAAATTGAAATCAAGGAATTGTTTAGGCAGGGTATTGCAAAATGCATTACTAGCTGTATCAAAAGATCATGTCACAAAAAGACTGGAGATCTATTAAGAGCAGTGTTCACTTTAAGGTAGCCAGTTATACTGCCATGCAGCTCAAAGTCCTGAGAAACCAAGCTCGGAGTCTGTAGAAGTCTGGCAATGATGTATGACATCATTCCATACATTCAGAACCTCCTCAAGGCTCCAGCACAGCAGCAAAAGGGTCCACACACTAGCACAAATCTCTTAGAGGGATTATTGGTTGATAGACCAAAGAACAAGACTTCAAAAGGGTCTTGCAGCTAGACCCTCCAGAGCAATTTCCTCAAGGCTTTATCAATGTCCCTAAATGTCATTTAGGGACATTTTAAAAGAACTGACATGCTGATTTGTGCAAAAGCTAACATTCAAGTAATCCAAGACATAATCAACACAGAGATCATTGGGCAATATTGCATGATTTAAAACAGCAAGCAGCAAAGTGACATTTGCAAACCCAAACCATATGTAATTTGTAAACAATTCTATATGCTGTGTTCAAAATGTAAAAACATACAGATATTTAAGACCACAAATTTCTTTGCAGCAAATGACCCATTCATTGCTCCAGTATTTTGTCACCGGGTTGCTGCAATCCAGTTCTACAAATGAGCAATTGAGCTTCAGTAAGAGGAAGGACTTACGGATCATCCATGAAATCGTAGATCTCTCTCATGGCTACACCTCCCACGTTCACAAAAAAGACAAGTCGTAGCAGGACCAAATAGTGTTCTGGAGGCATCCACAGGACAAACTTCAAGTAAAAAGTGTTCAACTCTGCCAATAAAAACTGATAGGAATATACCACTGAATCACTTAATTTGAGACTTCCAATTTTTCCAATCCAAAATACACTATAAATTCTAAAAGTATAGGAATTTGAATATTCTTGTATATCTTCATCTAAAATTAAGCAAAGGTATCTATTTAGCAGTTTTGCCTTCAACACTACATTTTCATCTGAATACGCACTGACCCTGCATTCCTTATAAGCCCACACACTGCCCAGGACAAAACTGTTCGAACTCCCCCCGCCCCGGCAACTCCGCGTATTATGCAAAATGTTCCAAGTAAGTCTGTTATTCCATAACTGTGATTCCAAGTAGGCTGCTCCTTAAAAATATTATTGAATAGTGAGCAAAGGCACGTATATTTCAGGGGGCTGTTTGGTATGCCTTCTATAATATCAACCCAAATTATGGAAAGGAAGAATTCACTATCCCTAAATGAAATTCATAGAAATTACAAATTCAAAAAACCAAAAAGTAACATATTAAATCCTTTTAGAGCTAGTGAGATACAGCAACCCTATGTTTAAGCCTGCTGGGCTATCCAGATTGGCTGGATTCCAATATAATACGACAGTGCTTCCCAAACTGGTGAATTGGGATGAGGAAGTAGTTTTTTATATTTTTACTGTTTGGGAGGCTTGGGGGTCCCTGCAGAGGCATGGGTGGGGCTTCCCATTCTTACCGGAGGCTGGCACCCCCTTAGATAAATTGAAAAACCCTTCCCCCTGGCAGCAGCGCAATCCTGGGGGCCGCGTCACTGCCATCACCCCTCCCACACACACACTTACAGTGCTCCCAACTCTCTTGTAGGAGTTTGGGAAGCACTGTAATATGAAATGATGTTTTCTGATAATGACAGTTAAGAACTCATATTAGGGTTAGACCTTTCAGATATACAACTATATAAACAGGCAAATTACGGTTTAGAGTTGCTGTTCTACTGTAGCTTTCCACCTACTCAGGACTTCACTTCAAAGTCCATTAACATCTCGATGATGCAGTGAACTGTGGCTTGTCAATCATTTAGGAATGTTCAGACATATATATATATAGAACAAATTGTAGTCTACAAACCAACTTTAAATCAGGGTTTCTGACCCTGGCCCCAGATTTTAAAACAAACCATGATTTTGCATTATATCTGAACCCAGTTACTTTTTCAGCACTACCACCTGTGTATAACAATACAGCCCATAGAAAACAGATCCAACTTTGATGATTTTATTCATGTAATTATATCAAGAACTTAGTCAAGCTGATGTATGACTTACAGGTATTATGAGCTCAGCTGGGCCCTTTCTTTTCATTTCCACTACTTGGGACTGGCTCACTTCTGAGATAATGGCAGGAATGCTGCCAGATACACAATCCCTTTGCTATGTCTTGGACAAACTCAGGAAGGCTGTGACTTAGGAAGGTGTAGTATCAGAAGTTAAGAACTCTTATTTAATTACTAAATAGGAAATGATTTTGGAAGAGTTAGGTCCATTCTGTATCAACAAGAAAGAAAGAGTTCCTTACTACAAAAATAATACCACAGACTGCTAGCCATCTGCGAAGACTGGAGGCTGGCTTCCATTCAAATTTAACCCAGCTGTATGGTGTGAATTGGAAGGCAATTCTCTTCATTTTACCTCTGGAGAAAAAAAAAAAAGATCCCATGTTAGCAGTCTTATGAACAGTGTAGTTCAGTGATTGCCACATTTTTCCCCACATCTACCGCATTCTCCACAGTGAATTCTACCGCATACAACCCAGTGCTCAATATTCCATTGCAAAGCTCTTTGGGCAGCCTTGAGAGGCCACTTCTGAGTCATGCTGAGCCCCCAACCCACTCCACTGGCCTCCACTGGCTCCAGAATGCCACATGGAAGCAATCAAAAGCAAACCGTAAGTTGTGTCCGGACACTTCCACAAGGCATTCTGGGGTCCACGGAGATGTAATGGGCTGTGGGCCCAGCACAACCTGGAAGCAGCCTCTGGAGGCTCCCAGAAAGTACTTTTGTGATGGTACACTGAGTATCAGGTCGCAGCCCACAGCTTGGGAAACACTGGTGAGGCATACTTTAAATTTCAGTTTTTAGCATTATCGAACCATAAATAAATAGTATTTGTATACTGCTTTTCAACAAAGAGTTCACAAATTGGTTTACAGGCAAAAAACAATAAAGTTAAATGGCTCCCTGTCCCAAAAGTGCTCACAATCTAAAAAATGCAGCAGCTGCCACTAGAAAAAACATGCTGGTGTGAAGAGGGAAAGTTACTCTCCCTCTGCTAAATATAAGAGGAACACCAGTTGAAAACATGCCTCTTGCCCAGTTAGCAGGGATAACTTTCACATTTATTCAGATTATCAAATGTTTTTGTCATATATGTGAAGAGAACTCTGGCTCACAACTACTTGAAATGAGTTTGGTTTATTTTGGTCAAATACTTGGCTTTCAGCTTAGACAGAAAGGTTTAAAAATAAAAAAAAACTGTGGCATGAGCTGATAAAGCATCGAACATAGCTACAAATTCTTGTAGCCATTTGCACACTCTCATCTTACTTAACTGTAGTAAGACTAGTACAGAACGTTGAGAAATGTAGTTCTGGTTTCATGGTCAGGAACATTGTCAAGAATGATACAAGCAATCCCAATGTCAGAAATAGAGGTTTCAGCTGTAACTGGGTACTGAAGTGTTATCGTGGATCATTAGGTGAACTACCATTGAATGTATGAATGGTTAATTATGTAAATATATTTAATTTAAGAGAAGTAGTCATTATCCTAAAAGCACAGTATCAAACTTCACCCATTTTTTCTATACACGCTGCATGCTATACATCGGGAGTATGACTTCTCAAACTATCATCATACATCTACATCAATAAAGAATAATGCAATTAATTAGCAGATCAGAAACTGGATCATGCATCAGAATGACAATAACTATTTTCTTCATAGAGAAAATGTTTAATGAAATGGTCACTCTGTAAACTCAATATGAAAAATAGTAACTCATCCACCTCCCTCCCCTTCAAAGCAGTCAGTTATGTTGGGTTATTCACCTCAATACCAAGTCAAATACTTAACATAGGTTTGAACCACTTTTATGAATGTATTTGGAAAGTATTGTAATTATTAGTCACCTACATTAAAGATTTAGAGCTTTTAATTTCAGACATTCTAAGATACACATTTTCCACTTTAGTTACATAATTCATTACAATTTATTACATAGGACTTCAATAGGGTGGGTCACAGCAATGCTGCCAGCACCATTTAATTATATATTACATATTTATTATAGACTATATTTCAATTTAATACATAGGTCTTCAATAGGATGGGTCACAGCACCATTTCATTTTCAGACTTAATCAAGAAAATTGTTTTAGATGAAGTAAATCCCATGAGAAATTGATTGGGGGGATTGAACCCTCTTATCCTTCAGTGGGTCCCCTCAGTGGAACTTCCACTAATCTACCTTCTTTTCTCTGCCCCAACAGAGGGTGCTCTGTTTTCTACCTTACTTTGCTTTCCCTGTCTGTCAAAACTTAGTGCAGACTGTTGCCATGCTACTCTCTGCTCCACCTCTTTCTTGCTGGAAAGAAGGGGCAGAACACCACAGTAAGCAGCATGTGCTGACCAGTGGTCACAGGGTAAGAAAAGAGGAACTGTGGCTGTTCACTCACCCACCCCTCTCACCCGCTGGGCTCTTGAAGGTGTGTCCCATGTTGCAAGCTGGGGTTTGAGGTGGGTCCCAACTCGTGACAAGCTGAAGCCTACTGATTTAACATACTTGTATGTGGGAATGTTCCAAAGTCCTTGCCATTTGTATGTTTTCAGGGAAAGCCACCCCAAAGTCTTCATTCCACAGTAAATGCCAAGTCCATTGCATAAGAGTACATCCATAATCCACTGAAAAAAGAAACCCTGTTTAAACCACCATCGTAATCCTTTCAGAACAGCAATAGAACTTTCACAATCTCAGTGGAGAAATCGATGACCTGGTCACCAATCATAACTGGTAACTTGCATGCAGTCTCTAAGGTGGAAGGTGTCACTAACAGGGCCCTACAAGGCTTCTGAGTAGACTAATTTCAGACTGATGTTTTTCCTTTTCACTTTTTTTTTGCTTTCCTCTATTGGGACCCCCAGTACCATCCATCCATCCAGAGTGGGGCTTACTATATTTGCCTTTTCTCTTCTGAACAATGACCTTGGTCAACCATGTGCTGGTTTCCAGAGCAACAGCTTTGGAAAAGCTCCCTGTACTTCCTCATCTGCTTGAAAAAGAACAGCTGTTCACAACAGAGGAAACATGTGGCATGTCCACCAATGGAGGGGAGTTTTGTTCCACAATTGTGACACTTTTAAAGGGTATCCTGCTTGCCATACAATGTCTGTCTGTTAAAACGTACTATTACTACCACCAACAATAAGGTAAGAAATAAAGATGAAAATGTGCATTTCATTCCCTGAGGAAGATAAAGGGACGCTTTCTCATGATGATGCAACAGCTGAAGTCAAAAAGGACTTATGGATGAGGTAGGGACAAAACTGGGTTTGCTCAGCCTTCACGGTGAGGACATCAACAGTTTTAATGGACTGTACCTGCTTTAATGGACTGACACTGGAGCAAGAGGGCTTTCCCAATCAGAAAGGAATGCCCATCCTCTACCAGGGAATATGTATTTCATCCCCTTGAGGGAAGATAAAGGGACGCTTTCTCACAATGCTGCATCAGCTGCAGTCAAAAAGGACTTGAGAAATTGGTCATTCTTAACACCCTCATGGGACATGCATGGGACGTGGTGGTGCAGTGGGTTAAACCACTGCTGCTGGGCTTTCCGATCGGAAGGTTGGGAGTTCAAGACTGCGCGACAGAGTGAGCTCCTGTTGCTTGTCCCAGCTCCTGCCAACCTAGCAGTTTGAAAGCACCTAAATGCAAGTAGATAAATAAGGACCACTTCTGTGGGAAGGTAATGGCATTCCGTGCGCTACAGCGTAAAGTCATGCTGGCCACATGACCACGGAAGCTTGTCCTTGGACAAAATACCGGCTCTACAGGCTTTGAAACAGAGATGAGCACTGCCCCCCTACAGTTGGTCACGACTAGACCATTCGGTCGTGGGGAAACCTTTACCTTTTTAACACCCTCAAGACTGAGGTGAAAGGGGTTTCTCCCAGTTGAGAGCAGGGCCAAAAAGCTTGACAAAGCTCCAGAAGCTTCTGGGGTCAGTACTGCACATGTACATAACTCCACTACATGCAACTTCACAGAGACTATGCAGAAGAAACAACATTTCAAACCTGTTTGATGGCAAGTGAGCGACAACTAACAGAAATACATGGCTTTTAGAGTTGGGGTGGTGGGAGTTATTTCCTGAAAGCTACTAGTAACTATAGCCCATTAAGTAGCTTGGCCACACAAGAATTTGAGTCATTATATTGGTTTAAAGATTGTAGTACTCACATGGTCCCACCAACATTCACTGAAGTTAGGAAGCTGATGTTCTAGACTGTATTCCAGAAATTCAAACATTACGCTGATGATCATGCACATCCACCAGTCACGAATCATAAGCGTCTAAGATTAAAAACAAACGAAACTAGTTAGTTCTGTAGATCAGATTATTCCAAATCTTGGCTATGCAATCCTGAAAGTCATTCAAATACGTACATTATATACCACAAAGTTTCCAGAATATTCTCACTGAAGTGGAACTTGACAATTAAGTAGGCAGAGATTTGCAGCCATGCTAAGTTACATTACACTGTGACTGAACTATATTTCCAAGTGCCTCTGAAGATGATCTGTTTTTGATCCGTTGAACATAAAACTTTGTAACTGCATGGCAAACATCCAAACTGTTAAAACCAACCTTAAGGTAGGAACACAGAACAATTCTTTATGTTCTTTGTCCCTTTCAAAAACACATGCTGGATTTTAAAAAAATACATTTTGACCTGAAAAGCACGAGTATATACAAAGCTCTAAGTAAAAAAAATGCCTTAAAATTGACTCTGAGAACATGTGTTGACTTATACATGGGTCAGTTCGGCAAATAAAGATTCTAAGAGCAGCTGCATGGTGAGGTTGGGAGGGGACTGGGCTGAGAAGCAGGATGCAAAGGAGTGGCGGGGGAAACAGAACAATTTAACTTACTAACAACAAATAGCAAACAAAAAAACAGTAGCCATTTTAACTTTTTCTCCAAACAGTAATATAGATTAATCACTTTATTGCAATCAAAGACCAGCCCAAAAATAAAATAAGTTCAATAATGACATACGAAATATAAGAGAAATAAGCATAGAAAGAAAGAGGAAGAGAAGGCAAGGAGCTTATGGGAATTATAGTGTTTATGAGGATTGTGCTATGGAATTACTATGGAATTACACAAAGCCTAAGTGCCATATCTTTTTGTTTGGAGAATAGCTCCATTTCTGTGATGCCTCAAAACAAGGTGAAATTGCTCTGTTTTTTGGTTTGCTGTATGTTGTCTCAAAACAATTACTGGTAAGTAGTTTTCAAAGAATTTCATACACCCCTAAATTTTACCCTTCATTTATCCATGGATCATAGCAAATTCTATGATTTTTCGCTTAAAACTTGCAGTCGACTTATCTAGGATAGACTTAGTATACATGGTATGTTCCTCTGCATATAGTATATTCACCTTGTATCAAAAGAGCAGAAGAAAAACAGACTAGCCACTCACATGTACTTGTAAATCACTGAGTAGATGAAACACTACTGTAGATACCTTACTACTTACCTAATATAAGTTGCCTTTAATGAAAGGGCAACCAGTTAACTGCTCTGCTGTTTTAACTTGTGATTAAGTACTGAGTAGCACACATACCAGGGAAAGAAATGCTATAAATCTCCAATGGTTACTCAAAAATACAGACTTTACTGCCCTGTCTTGGTACAGAAAAATCTGTTGCAACACTATTGGATGATGCAGCGACAAGAGAATACAGAGCAAAATTCCCTTATGTTGAGCAAGCATTTTCCCCAAAGTTGCAATAAGGATCTTAAATTATAACTTCTGAAGTCAAATTGATAGATAAAATACACTGCCCACAACATGCAGAATTTTAGAAACAGAAGTTGGTCTGTCCTACGCCTCCCCTCCCACCTTGCCGAACTTGGACACTTCCCACTCCTCGGTCTATTCTGAAGGTGGAATCAGGAGTCGCGATGTGTGTGTGTGTGTGTGTGTGTGTGTGCGTTCGTGCATTCATTGTTGAGGGTTTATGGCACCAATAGTTTTTCTGCACTCATTGCACTGCTCAACTTGGAGCACGGCTTTTGTTTACATAAATGAAATGGTAGTTGAAGTGAAGGATTTCAGCACATTGCTGACTGCAGATGGGATAGAAACATCAGGGGAGTGTAAAACAACAACTCCTTCCCTCCAGTGCCTCCCTTTTTAATGTGGAGCCACACCTGCGATGCACTGTGACTCATGCTAAAAAAGACTCATGAGTCAAAATGACACGGGAATTTCTGGAGGGCAAGTCGCCATGGGTGCATACTATAACTTGTGGACAAGTCAAGCCACAGGAGGTGGAGACTTGCAAATGTCTTGCAACTCGTGCTCAGTTGACTCCAGCCCATCCACCACACAAGTCAAAAGTAAAGAAAGCAACTGGCTGCATTTTAAAAGTAAAGTAAGAGCTGATTTTTTCATCCCTTTATAAAAGTTTTCACACTGTTTTCACTTAAAGGTTTTTACATGAATACACGTAAGAGTATTCAGATGAAGCTTCCTGAAAAAACTACTGTAAGTTTACTCATGTCAAAATGAAACCAACATTTCAAATTAATTTCCAAACTTTGTAAAATAATCTGCAGTGCTAGATATTTTAAAATGGATATTAAGAAGGTAGGACAAACACCCTTCTCAGCTAAAGTGTCAAATTATTTTCTGGAATAAGCATAGTAAAGAATTAGAGTGGAGGGTGAAGAAATTTTGTTATTCTAACTGTCCTTATAGAATATATGCTTTAACTGTTTATTAAAACATACACAAAAGAGGGTTATGAAAGCACTGCACCTTCTCAACCCTCATGTCCAATTGACTTAGGCATGTCAATTTTCTCTCTCCTTACCCTTCATGCCTATATTCACTGAATAGGCTCAGTGACCCTCAGTTGGTAGCAGGGGCTGAGAGCCAAGAACCTACTTAGCTTACATCAGCATTTTGGTTCTCTCTTTAAAACCTAAAGATTCATCAACCTAGGCATACTGAGGCAATTCCCCTTGAGTATGTAGAAGTCATCCACCATCTCATGTTTGTGGTGCCATTTTGCATACAACCTGAGATGACTGTGTGCCTATTAGAATATACAAAATTAAAAAGGAATATGGTTTTGTATATAAACCGCTACAAAGAAAACATGATTGTAGTTACTATACACAATCATGGAGGGAAGCCATTCTAGTTGAGAATGACAAAGTGATGCTTCCAGAAAACTGAAATAGGCTAATAAACATTCTATCTGCACAACTTTCAGGATGAAGTTACATGTATATGATTTAGGGAAAGAAATAAGATAACTCAGTATGGTAAAAGAGAGGTTTACATTGTGTTTGCCAAACTTTAAACTTTTACAGATGATTGCCTTACATAATTGGTTCTGAACACTGGCAACACTGAAAAGGAGGCAATTAAGCTTCAAACACTAACAGCCAAACTCAGAAAGAGCCAAATCTTACTTTTAAATACCAGCCAAGGAAATGAGCAGGAACAAAACCATCCAGTTTATCCTATAATTCAAGCAGAAAAAAAAAATGAGGTCACATATTAAACCAATTTTTCCTTAAACAAAATAAATCAGAATAACCAATGACTACCATAGCTTAAACCAGCAGTCTCCAAACTGGATAAACTACTGCTTTCAGTAAAAACTAAACTATACTTCTTCCATGCTACACAGAAAACAACTCCTAGTTTTGTCTGTCCAAACTCTTTGGTTCAATAGCTTAGTTTCAAAAGAGTAAGCTCCTTCCTTATTTATTTTTCACCATTTTCTACCACTCTTCCTCCAAGAAGCTCAAGATGGTATACATACAACATGTTATCTCTTCATTGTTGTCCTTAAACCTGTAGTTCCCAAACGTACCACGGTCACTGCAATCTTTTTTCACAGCCGTCTCTTCTTCCTGGCTCTCCTAGGCACCATCATCCTGAATCTTGCACAATTCTTGCAAGATCTTGCAAGATCTAAGATGGCAGCACTTGGGAGAACCGCGGCCACCAAGGATATCTCACACTACTCCGAGTTCACTGTAGCATCCTGAGGCGCTACAGCACACAGTTTGGGAACCGTTTTCCAGCATTACCATGCAGCAGGATCTGGTGGAGAGGAATATATTTGGCATGGAGCTGCCTGAGCGCTGTTTCTGAGAATTCCACCCTCCCACAACAGCCCTGCACTGCACTCCATACCATTCTCAAAGGTCCCCTGGACCCTAGGAACAGTTTTTAGGAGGCTTGGGAAACTTTCCAGGAGAGAAGGCAGCAAGGCCTGGCATGTCCTACTTGCACTCCTAAGAATCACTTGGGGGGGGGGCACTTCAAGCATGAACAGGATAGAAAAAGGTAAAAACCCTGAGCGCTAGAGGAGAACTGAAACTGAAAATGATGCTGCCACAATCACACATTGCAGTAAGGGACAGAAATCTGAAATTTGCCAATCTATTGCAAATTAGGCAATGATGGATCAGTAAATCTCAGTCCACATTTTGCTCACCCTTGCTATAAAACAATCCAAATTTTAGAAGATAAAGTATCAACTGAGGAATCTCTATTGAGTGCAAATATCTCACCCAGATATTGTGAAATGGATCCGTCCCATTGCCTGGGTCATAAATAAGGCAATTTCCACCATAGTCTCTTTCTGGCAAAGGTACTCCTAAATTAGGATCGATGAATTTCATAAACTGCCTTCCATCATGTACCGTCTAAAGAATTAAATACATTTATTAGAAATAAATTAAACAGGTTCTAATACTTGTCAAAATTTAGAATGCTTCTTAAAATAATCATTTTCACATATGTTAAGCCGACAATACAGAGAGACTATCAAAATCTCTTAACTGAAGACAAAAGTATCTGCATTTTGGGTCTCACGTGCCCAGAAACACACCAAAGAATGAAGTTCAAGTGTGGATACTTTTCAGTGCCTTTTTTGTTTTTAAAATTACAATTTACAGCAAAGACCAAAGGCAAATTATTTTATTTGATAGTCCCAACTTTGCACTTCGCACCCCAACCCCCAGGGATAAACACTTTTTGCCTTGGCAATCCTCTAACACAGTGGTTCCCAACCTTTTCCCAAAGGTAAGGAAACCGCCAAGTTTTTGCCAGCTGGGATGGGAGCTGGTGACCCAGCAGCAATGGCACTCCCTGGATTTCACTGCCACCACAAAAAAGGTTTTTTTTTTCTTCCAACTTACTGGGGGGTCATGCTGGCCCTCTGGAGAGTGCAGGGACCCTGGCCCTCCTCTGCAGGCCTCCCAAAACAGCTCCCTGATGCAATTGCAACTCACTTCCTGTTTTGGAACAAAAACCAGAAGTGGGTCACAACTGCAACAGGGAGCTGTTGCCATGACCCCTCACACCCTCCTGAGGGTTGAGTTCCTCCTGTAAGTTGGAAACCCCCTTTTGTGGCAGTGGTGCAATCCCAGAAGTGCTGTCATTGTCACTGCAGATCAACACTCGCTTTAGGAGATATTCAGTGGTTCCGGTAGCCCTGGGGGTTTGGGACCCCCTGCTCTAACACTTGAAATGAAAGGAATTGTTCCAGGGAAGAACTAGTCTCTAGCCATAAGATTCTACTAACTTGCAGTTTAATAGCAGCATTTCAGAAATGTACATTTTTCTTTCCAATGGGTCCAGTGCTTACAAAAGGACGTAGTAGGGAGGCTGTACTAGGGTTCTCGCCATTCCACAATTATAGAGGCTTCACAGCTGGAAGGGAGAAAGAGCCTTGTATGCAGTCTTCAGAAAACAGTCCTGTTTAGCACTGTACCCTTTTCAAACTTGATGAAAGAATGAAAACCTTCTACAGGGAGGTTTGACTCGACATAGGGGGCAGGCATATTGCTAATTACAAGGCTAGTGATAGTGATGCCACCGTAATGGCTGAAGGTAGCGACAATACATCTGTCAGGAGAGCGTTATTTGACTCTATCCAATATCCCATGATTTGTAGGCCACTGACACAAACCCAGTTATGAAGGCATTTCAGCAAAACCTCACAAGGTATCTAGGGTTCATCATTTACACTAACGTCTAGAACAGTATTTTCGTAGGATTACCAAGTAGAACTTCTCTAGCTTAGCAACAATTGAAATGAAAGCCTGTTTAGAAGACTGGACAATTCACAGGACCAGTTATGGGACTCTGAAAGGAAATAGCCAGCTATACACTTTGCAAATTACGGGGGGGGGGGGGGGAACGGGCTACCATAGCCAGCTAAGAAGACAAAGGCTATGTGCCAGAGGTTTTCATCTGCTGCTGTTTATAGGTGGAAGTCAGCAAGAAACCAAGAGGGAAGGAAATAGTCCTGCCACGTAATATGGCTGAAGGATATAGGGAGTCAAATGGACTCTAACAAAGTTTTTGTCTGACAAAACTTTTGAACGTTCTGCAGAGGCACCTTCCCTTAGACTGGACATCATGTACAGGCTATGAAGAAGAATGAAAATTTATTTTTATTACCTTTTTACTATTACTATTATTATTTTTAATATTTCTATACTGCTTTTCAACAAAAAAGTACACAAAAAGATGAACATTGAGAATGAGATAACTAAATGGCTCCCTGCCCCCAAAGGGCTCAGAATAGAAAAACATGCATAGCACCACTAGCAGACAGCCACTAGAAAAGACATTGTGCTGTAGTAAAGCCGGACAGTCGCTCTCCCCCGCCCCTGCTAAATATAAGAGGCACACTAATAGAAAAAGTGGGTCTTTGCCCAGTTAGAAGTGTACTTGCCTAAATTAAATAGATTTATTAGCCAAAGAAGCTGGTGGCAATACTAGCTAGAAAAAGGTCTCTGAATTTTACATCTAAGACAACTTCCTTAAGAGACAATTTTTAAATTCCTTACCTGAAAGAGTATAAAGATGAGGAACAGCTCATACACAACACTGACACACAGCCAAAACCTCCAGTAAGCTAGAGGAACAAACAATAAAATCAGCGCACACACACGTGCACACGAACAGTTTAATGGGTAGCATTATTACAGAATATATTTAAATATTTAATGCCAGTTGTGAAATGGTCAGATCTGACCTCAACATTAACACAATTAATTAAATCCAGTAGCAGAACCTTGTTGGTTTCAATGTACTTGATGATAGGTCAGAAAATAAGATCGTTTCATAAACTTATATTTAGTTCATGCCTAAAAGAACCTTGGATAGAAGAATAAGAGTAAGAATGCAAAAGTATATAATTCCACATATCCAGCAGAAGCTTCTATTGATACTATTCTGAAAGTGCTTCAAAAATCAACTTGAGCAAGACAGTTAGGCTGGCATTTTCAGGATGCCCTACCTTGCATTAAGGAAAAAAATTCAGCCTGAATTAAATTCAGCTATTCCACTTATATTAAGAAATTATCAGTTCTGATGAAAAAGTTTTCATTTTTCCATTCAAATATGTCTTAAGTACTGCTGGCAGTAACATACTGTAGAGGTAAAATGTACTTTAGAAATGACAGAACCAGTATCCTGGCTTTACTAAGATTACAAGAGCATCTGTGATGAACATGCTCTAATATGGCCACTAGCACTAATTTTGCCACAGTGACAGTTGGCTCCTTTTCTCTGTCACTCTCATTAATAAGGTTGTTCTTTTCTACTTCAAGCTCAGCACAGACTGGCTCATGAAAGGGATATTTCAGTAATGATTTTGCTTATTCAATGAAAAGTATCTTATTTTAATGCGTTCTAAACAGTTTTGGAAACCATTTTTATGTAATTGCCAAGGTAGCTGCATTGTTAGAAAATGGTGCTCAACTCAGGAGGGACTGAAAATAGTCACTTATTCCTTTGAACCATTATCTGATGGTTCAGTCATTCAGAAGTACAAGAGCATATCCATTTTGCTCAGTTGATTTTTGCTATCTTCCACCCTCCCCCCCCCCGAAAAGTCAACAACCTGACAGTGAAGGTCAGCCACTACTTGCATTTTTGAAACTATTCTTTACTGTGTCCAATATACAGTTATTGTATACAAAAATACAGTTATTAATAGTAACTATTATGAGTGTTTGTCTACTCAATATACTGATAGACTAACATACACAGAATCAACACATTTGGGACTACAGATGAATAATAATCTTGGAGCATACAAGCATACAATTTGGAGCATACAAATTAGTAAAAAGCATAGAAAATTTGTTTAAAACTGTGAGGATATTAAGATGCCAAAACAGTAGCATAGTTTCAGAGTCCTGCACAACCAGATATAACCAGTGGTGGAATTCAGCCAGTTCTTACCTATTCTGCAGAACCTGTTGTTAATTTACTGATATACAAAAAGTAATGCTATAGTAAGAAGCACTACAAAGAAAGGAGGACATAGAACCAGTTGTTAATTTATTTGAATCCCACCACTGGATATAACATACTTCAGCAAGTCATCTACAGATTTTCTATTACACTTTGATTTTTGACAAAAGAAAAAATCTACTGGACAAAACATGAATAACTCAGAGCAGTAGTTCTCAAACGTTTTAGACTAGGACCCACTTTTTAGAATTGCACTTGTGTCAGGACCACCGGAAGGGATGTCATTAATCTGGAAGTGATGTCATGGCCAGAAGTTACATCAAACAGGAAGGGCCATCATTGTGACATAATAAAATGACTCTTCTCAAATGCAAACTGGCATTCTTGGACTGCAGCAATTGGACAACCATGAAACATCTCTGACAGAAAGCAAAATAAGGACAAAATATTATGTAAAAGCACTGAACTAAGAACAAAATAAAAAACCCTCCCTCAAAAATTCAAACTGTTAACACAAAAGGAATCTAACAAAATTAAGGTCTGCAGTTTCCAAGATGGCTGCTCCCAGCTTTTCACAACCCATCTGACATCACAGTGTAACACACTAGGTGGGTCCTGAACCACAGTTTGAGAAACACTGACTTAGAGAAAGGTTTTCGGGGGTTTTTTTAAGGGGACAGAGTAGAAACTTCAACTGTTTATTGCAACAAGATCAATATTTTGTGAGGCATTTATTTTTTTAAAAAACCCATTATGTTCAGCCAGATCGTCTCAGTAGATGTTAAGTACAGTGGCACAGAAATGCCACATGTGACAAGATTAAGTATGAACAGCTATGGGGAGGGGGAAGAAGATACCTTTTTCAGGTATAACCTAACTTGAGATAGCTCACTGACTATTTGTGTCCCCCAGGAAAGCCTTTTATATTCCCTAAATGAATACAGGGTGCAATCCTAAAATGAGTTAGGCCGGCATAAGCTGAGCCAGCAAAATTTGGCCAGCACAAGGGCCACCGTAAAGTATGTTTGGACCACTCTTGGAGTCAGAAAGGCCAGCACACAGACATGAGCCATCCTCCCTGACTCTGAGAGTAGTCCAAACACGCTTTATGGTGGCCCTTGTGCTGGCCAAACTTTGCTGGCCTAGTTTATGCTGGCTTAACTCCAGTTTAGGATTGCACTCACAATGTGATTGCAGTTCTTCAGGGATGCTACTGCAGTTGAACAAGTCCTGTAAGTCTGCAAACACCTATACACTTTTGAGTTCTTATTAAGCCATTACACTCTGGATAGCCCAATCATGTATGTATGTCAGAGGCAGATCTACTGTCAAACTAATGAAGCGTAAGCTTCAGAGTCCCCAGTCCTGGAGGGGCCTCAGAAGTGACTAGTTTACATTGTTTAAAAATTTGGGGCCTCCTTATGAGAAAAAGTTCTTTTTAACAATTAATATAGTGTAATACTTGCACGACTCAAATCAATTTTTGCTGCAGATATTTCAACAATGCCAACGTTTGAATCAGTAGCACAGATGTTGTAAAGGTGAATGTTGCAGTCAGTGGCATAGCTAGAGGAGGGCAGGGGCCCCTGGGTACCACCCTCAAGCATCAGATGATGGGTTACAACATGAGGCCAACCAAAATGGCAAACGCCACTTGAGAAGCAATTTTCTTGCAGACCTCCAAGCACAGCACTGTGCTCCAAGGTTTGGAGTGGCTAGGCAGAAGCCTGAAAACCTCTGAGCATAGCAGAGACTCTAAAACTTTTTTAAATTGGGCAGCTCTACATGTGGAATGACTTCAGCAGCCACTTGGCAGTGAGACTAGAATGCAGTAAGGAGGTGAAGCAGCTAAGTGGCAAGAAGCAGCAGCAAGGTGCCGCACTTGCCACTTGCTGACTCAGCTTTCTGCCTTCCAATGCCAGCTGCTTCTCCCTTGGCTCCAGAGCTGTGCTACATGTCTGCTTGGAGCACATGAGCTGGGCCCCAGACTCAAACAGACCCAGGAGCCTTCCTGAGGCACATCCTACTAACCCACTTTGTGTGTGGAAGGGGAGGATAAGAGCTGCTGCTGTCTCTCAATGACTTCCCCCAGGCCAAAATGAAGCAGGGACCTCTCCTTTATCTTCACAACATACTCCCTTGGTGCAGCAGACCGCACCTCAAAATGGTGAGATGCACAGACCATGCAAACAATATGCAGGCCTGTCCAGTGCTTTGCAAGACTGCCAAGTGCTTTCAGCATTTGTGTTGTGAAATGATCGGAAGGAGGCTTCATTTTTAGGGGTTGGAGGGAGAGAAATTAGTGATGGAAATGGAGGGGAGCAAATTTGTGAGGGGACTTAGAACCTAAGGGGTGGGATCATGGAGAGGAACATGTAGGGGACTTAATATTGAGGAAGTGGAAAGTTCCTAAGGTGGGAAAGGGGATATCAGTAGGAGGGTAATGGGTGGAGGGTTTACTATTGGGGGTGCTATTGATGCACTGCTGTTGTGCATTTATGAACTTCTGAAAACTCTGTTCTGGTTCTCTCTCCAGTCTTCCCTTATTAACGAGTGTTTTTTTGTTTTTAGTCTTTTCTGTGCACCTGTACATACAATGGCTTCAGAATAGCCATTTCAGCAAAAAAAAAAGTTACTTCTGGTTTTCGGGAAAGCCAGAGGAAAGAGGAGGGCTAGATTTTGGGCAGTAGATTGGAATAACTGCTGCCAAAAGCCCTCTACAGGATTGGGGCATAAGTTCTTTTTTAAGATGCCAAAAAATGAACAGAAGACTTAATCTGGAAAATCATAATTTGGGGTGAGGGCTTTCAAAGCTCCACTAGATTTCCTTGAGGCAATCACATTCTAGCTAAAGGATATTGTGTCATATAATCAGATTTACGAATAACAGATGGCTGAGGACCTATCTGTTTGTACGCAAAACAGGGAAATGAACAAACAAGGTAGCCACTACTCTATAGTCGGGAACACTCTCTCTCTCTCTCTCTCTCTCTCTCTCTCTCTCTCTCTCTGTGTGTGTGTGTGTGTGTGTGTGTGTGTGTGTGTGTGTCTGTGTGTGTCTGTGTCTGTGTCTGTGTGTAAAAAGATGGAAAAAACACACACAGCCCAATGCATGGTGAATTGCAGGAGCCTTGAAATGTGAATGTCACATGGAAAATACGCATGGGTAGGGGCAGGGAAAAAGAATCAGCCTGTTTGAGTCAACTGAGCATTAGAGTTTGGGAGATGCAGCATTTTGTTATGGGTTCCTGTTATGTGCTATGAAACAGGAATTAACAGTTTACGTACCATTAAGAACAACTGTTTTAGTCATATCTTTAAGGTATGAGAAATGTAAATTACCTGGATGGGGTCTTGAAAATGGTCCATCTTTAGCTTGAGTGACTCCAAAACACAGGAAAACTAGAATGCTGGCAACAATACCTCTGGGAGAAAAAAGCAAGAACAAAAACCTTCAGTGTTCAAAGAAAAATTAATGCTGGTATTTGTTAATAAGTCATTTTTGAATCCTCATTAAATACCTACATTAGGAAACAATGAGTGATTTTAAAGCAGTCTAGTGTGATAATATGGAAGAACTATGAACAAGTCCAGCTCATACTACATTAAAAGCTGGATGTTTTAGATCAGTGTTATTCAAACTGTGGTTTGGGACCCACTTGGTGGGTCATGACCTCATGTCAGGTGGGCCACAGAAAGCTGGGAGCAGCCATCTTTGAAACGGCAAACCTTACTCTTGTTGTATTCCTTTTGTGAGTGTTAACAGTTTGAATTTTCAATTGAGGGTTTTTTTTTTAAGAAGTGGTTTTAGTTCAGTGCTTTTACATAATATTTTGTCCTCATCTTGGTTTCTGTCAGGGATGTTCCAAGGTTGTACAATTGCTGCAGTCCAAGAATGCCAATTTGCATTTCAGGAGTGTCATTTTATTATGTTACAATGACAGCACTTTCTGCTTAATGATGTCACTTCCATGTTAATGACATCACTTCTAGTGGCTCCCAACACGAGTGCCATTCTAAAAAGTGCCATTCTAAAAAGCGGGTCCCTGTCTACAAAGTTTGAATACCACTGTTTTAGATATAGGTAGGGGTGGGTATTTTGTTTTTTGTTAAATAGCTCCTAAAGCACAAAACACCCCCTTTTGGGGGTTAAAATATTTGACTATAAACACAAAACACTGCATTTTGGTGTTTTAAGATATTTTCCAGAAATTAAAATAGATCACTTTTCTAATTAGAAATATTATGGCTGCACCTGCTGATACTATATCACCTATATTATCTACCTTGCACACTTTCAAAGCATTTGAAATAAAAATGAGAACTTCGAATGGAAACGTAGAATAAAAACACATTACAACACAATTTGCTATTTTAATTTTGAAATTTTTGAAAAATCACCACCACAAAACACACCTTATAGGTTTTGAGCAGTCATATGGAGAAAAGGCTATTTCAGTTTGCCCAGTTTAACACTTATTTCCTATTAGAAGTCAAATGCAAGTACAAGTGCCCCTGTATCTACAGATCAAATTATCCACAGTTCTCCATGGCCCTCATGCCCATTACCTCTTCCTTTACTGTGGCACCAAGCACTCTTCCCTTGCAGAACACTAGAATGCAACAAGCAGGGTGCCTGAATGCCAGAGAAGGGAGACAGACAGAACACTAAAAGTTCTCTTAGTCTTCCTCCTCTAGCACTTGAGTACCTGCTTATTTCGTTCCTCTTCTACCCTTCTGCAAACGAAGAGACATGAATGTTTGGAGTCACAGTAAGAATAGGTTCCCTTTTATCTGTGATTTTGGTATCCGTGGGGGCAGGAAAATATTTTTTTATTGTAAAAGGCAAGGGACACATTCTTTTTTTTTTTTTTTTTAAAGTAGAGGGTCACCTATTAAAAGTTTCAAATCAGCCTGAAGCAGGAGTGTCAACAATAAGGCCCAAAGACCAGATAGGGCCCATGGAAGCTCTTTATCCAGCCCCCACAATAACTGGGTTCTCCTAGCACAGATCTTCCTTGCTGGCACAGGCAGCACCCTCCAAGCTGTGCTCCGATTGTGTGTGGAAGGTGTTTTGAGGGCCAGGGAGGCTACAAGCAGTCTCCCAGTGTTCAGAATGCCTTCGGAAGACTGAAAAATTCCTGGTTTCTCCAAAGACCCAAACGTAACATTTTTAAACCCTCTGAAGGCATACAGATTTCTGAAGGTCAGAGAGGCCTCCTCAGCCCTCAATACGTGGTCTGGGTGTTTCCTTTTCTACGATCTGCTGGTTCTTTACTCCAGCACATTTAAGTAAGCTGCTTATGGGGTGGGGGAATGGGAGTCCACTAAAGTGTGTGCTATATTTCTGTGGTGTGTGTTGGGGCTGGGAGGAATGCTGGAGCTTTGAGCCCATTCATGTATTCATCTAAGTTCTGTCTCTTATTGTATTTATTTAAATTTTATATTTTAATTTATTTTTCCAGTCATCGATACTGTGCCAGATATTTGATGCGGCCCTCTAGCTAAGAAGTTTGGAGACCCCTGCTTTATGCTAAGGTTGAAGATAAGGCAGGAGGAGAGGACCAAGAGAGCTCCATGTATGGAAACATAGTCAACTTACATTGGGCTTGTAATTAGGTTCTTCTCCATAGCAAGTAAAAAAATTACTTCTAAGAAACTACCTGGTCTCCATTTACCCTTCAAACCATAAATACTTGGGTTAAAAGGAGACACAGGCACATAAGCATGCAGTCTCCGTAAGACTGCATATTCAAAGAGAAAGTGGCCAAGGTTGAGGCACAGCCAGAGGGGGCTATAATGTGAAGCTAGACTGAAGTCCTTGTCAACAACAAACTGGCCTTCCACATGAATGCCATTTTCAATATAATGGAATATTCATAACTGAACTCATTTGCATTCCAAACTTGCTGCGGAAGGATTTGAATCACATGCTGTTTCGGGATACTTAAGAATGCAGAGAAAGTCAACCAAAGTTATTAAGTGAACACACAATCTAATGTGCAGGTCAAGGTAATCAGCAACAGACAAAATAAACTGAGACTGTGGAGAGAAGTACATTAACAATAGAATAAGATGGATCTATAGATTTCTACGCCGATACTGAAACGTGATGACAGGATTAGCAACCAATAACATCTTGTTGAAAGGCAGGTATTTCTGAATCACTGAAGTTCTGATGCGTCTACTGGTTCAGCCAGATTTCTGATAGTATTGTCTCAAAACTGAACTCAGTTTAATTAAATGGGCTATAAAGGAAATCTTTTATAGCCATAGAATTCTATTATAGCCATAGAATTCTAAATGTATCAAATTACCAGGGGTTTAAGATAGCAGTCTTCAGCGTGATACTGTATAAAATATAGTTGCCAAATAGGCATTTTGGGAAGACCAAAACCTTCAATTTCCATTTACTAAAATCCATTATTACAGACTAGAGTCAGAAGTTAAAACAAAGCAGAATTATATCCTAAGCCGACAGCTTGCAATCTATCCATATGTATATAAAGTGGAATTATGAATTCTGTGGAATTATGTACTACTGTTCAATCATGACAATGTCATTTAAATAGAAAACTACCCTAGGGACAATATACTCAATGCATTGTGTATCAACAGCATTGTCAGAAAAAACAAGATAAGAGTGTATGAGAATGTTTGTTTCCATGTCATGATGGAAACAAAGCACATGCAAGACCTATGCAAGTGGGAGGCTCAATTCACTGCAATGAATACAACAGATCTATTTAAGCTGAGGAGAGATTTGCCCTGGTTATCATGAGAGAATCAGAGATCACAGAATCCTCTGGGTCAGGAGAAAATTCAGTTCAGTTTTGTGTATCCAAACGAACTGGGTGGGCCCTCCACAATCTTGTTCTTAAGGAACGTGGACATAGACAGGATAAATTCAATTTCAGTGTGGATTGTTAAACCCACAGGTGGTTTCAGTACAATAGGATGGGCACATAAATAATTTTGATTTCTGCATTAAGAGAGAAATTCAAATTGTTTATTTAAATCCCATTTTGAAATTCATAAATTTTCTGTGTGTTCTGGTAGTGATATTCATTTGCAATTAAACAGAACCTTTATATGACCAACATAATCCAAGACTTGCGGCAATGGAACCTATTTAACTTTTGGTTTGCAAAATTATCTCTCAAGAGAGAGATCTGGTGCTCTCTACACAAATAAGAATACGAAGAGCCTGATCCTGAGGGCTCTACTGCCAGCAGTACAAGTGTCCCGCTGGCTCCAGGTGTCGTAAAGCACATTTCCCAGTGAGGAGGGAACACTGGCAGTGAGCCACAGAGCCATGGCACTGATGTCCGATTCTGGTAAACATGGACCAGCGGTGCGATTTTTCGGGGTGTGGAAAGGTGGGAGGGAAAGGGGGTCTGAAGGGGGGGAAGAGGAACAGTCCCAGGAGGAGGGTGGAATTGGCAGTGGCACTCACCACAGTCACCCATCCCTATGTGTCGGGTTTGCAAGCCCAACACAAGCTGCTTCAGTCTCCACCTGCAAAATAGCAGATGGAGACTAGAGTAGCCCCATTGTGGGGCCCACAGCTTTCCCTGAAGGAAGGGGACAAACGTTCTCCCAAGGAGACTCCAGCTGCTGCTGCAGTTCCTACAGGAAGCAGCAGTGCCCATTTTGGATTGACTTCTTTGGAAGTCAATCACATTGAACAAAGTAGGACTTCTCTTGAATGAACATGTGTAGGTTTAGGCTCATACAGAATATTCAGAACTTCTGAGAAGCAAGGGATAGTTGCTGGGCAAAATAATTATCACCAGAATAATAAATATATAAAATTACATTGATACTATGTGCACAATGCTTTTCATTTTGCCTTTAACAAGTCAGTTATAATTGAAAATACAGAATAGAGATTTGGATTTCCCTCTAAAACCAAAAAAGGGCAGAAAGAGCAGTTTTGTTTAAATTTTCTCCAAAAGAAATAACTGAAAGCTGCAGCAGTCAAGTAACTCGAAAGTGTATAATAAATAGCTCCTAGTCATTCTGTGTGAGAACCTGAAAAAAAAGCTAAATCATTGCTGGACAGCATTTTTAAAACTAATTGAGAGAAATACTGCTACCAACGCTGACCTTGGAAGCAAAACCAGCTTTCTTTTTAACTTCACTCTTCCCCCAACTTGAAGAAAGGTTGGGAATCATGTCTTTGATATCACACTGAGATCAAAGTGCAGCATGACTGGAGAGATGAGTTCCCCACCTCCTCCTCACCACTAGAAAAGGGTCTCATGGTGCTCATCACCATGGGAGAATTTGTTTAAGAGCCAGTTACTATTTAAGCCAATGATAAACTGTGGGTCAGGACACACCAGCTATAAAGTTTGAGAACTGCTGACTTAAGCAATGGCAACAATACACCAATACAGAAGCTCTACTACTCAAGATCATTCAAGATATAAAAATGCCTGGCCATATGTCCACAGCTGGCATTGGCATCTATTCCCCATCTTATTCCAGCAAGCCCCGTTAATGAGCTTTTCAATGGAAGGCCACCTAATAAGGAATACTGTAAATATAGCCTTTTCATTTTTCACATTTGCTAACAATAATAGCAATGCAGGACTGAAGAACCAAACTTGGAACCTAGGCTGTTCTTAAGCAGGGAAGCTTCTGTAGCAAATTGGAGTGAGTGAATACCCATCAGCTTGTAGCTGAAGCATAGATGAGGCGATTTCTACATTTATAGGAAATTCCTACAGTATAGAGAAGTTAACTGATTTTAAAAGAAATTTTTTAAAAAAATTTAAAGGAAAAGAAAAAACAGCCTCATGTTGACAGAGCCATGAAAGTTAAAGTTGGAAGAACATCAGTGTAGGGGTGTGTGGGTGTGTGTGCAGAAAGAGGGAATTGGTCTGCTAGGCCACTGGACATTAGAGTTGGGCAGAGGCAACATTTTGCTCTTTCTGTCCTAGATTAAGTATTCATATGACTAACTGCATCCTACTACAAATCCTCCATGTTTTCAGTATACCACAAGTTGAACTTCAGTTGATCCTTGATTAATAAAATAAATATTAATCTGAACTATTGTAGAAATATACTATTAAGTACAGTATAACATGATCAGAGTTCATAAACTCTGCAGACTATTCACTAAGGAAGAATCCAATTCGCACAGATTTATGAAACTAAGTATAGTAGTAATGGGAAAACAAATGAACTAAATGAAGGGCTCTTTCTGTCATTAAATGTTCTACGAGCAAACGATATTTTAAATTGCAGAAAATTAAGTTGTATGTGACGTTGTAACATGAATAGAAGCTTTGGGTCACAAACAATGACACTAGTTGCAACAATTATACCAGACTTTCTTAACTCAAAGTTGGAATATACCAGGAGCACAGTGCCAGCCAAAGGGCAAGCTAAAACTCCAGCCTCTTTTTCAACTCTTGACTGCTTAACAAAGAGGTTTAAAAAAAAACAACACCTGGGGTAGCAATTGCTTCCTGTTTTGTCTTCCAATTGCTACTTGTTTTATCGATCAATTTTATCACGCAATTATACCAAATACACTAAGCACTAGAAAATAAACAGGGTTGTGTGCAAGGCATTATTCACTAACATTCATCCCTTTATCCATCACAACAAAAAAAATTTCAAACATTTTGCATTAATAAATGACAAATGAATCATTGTACTGACTACTACACTGAACTGAAAGGAAAACGTTGCAATGAATATCACGTATTTTTATACATCTAGTACACAATGTTATATTTAAGCAACATTCCTCATGAAGCTAGATTTTTGGAAGTCAACAAAATTGCATATGATTGGATAATTCAGAAGACATCACAAATGTTTCAGCACTAAATTGCTCAGCAAAATATATAATAGAAGTATGAGTCACAACAGACAGCTTACTTGTGGTTTATTATGCAAAACACAGATAAATAACAATTGCATTTAGGCTATTTGAATCATGATGGGCTTTTTCAATAAACAGGAATGGGGTTCTGTTTTGTTTTATTGTTGCTATTACAAGCAGCATTAGTTTGTTTTCTTTTACAAAGAATACAATTACAAGCAATTAAAGCTGAAACTATGCACTAACAAGTCCCTAAAGAGCATGATAAATCTGGCCTTAAGTGAACTGAGTTTCAGAGTTCCTATCTGTGAAGCTGGCTGAACTCTTTTTACCTTTACAGTCGTCGGAGGCATAAGGTTAGCCTCTCCCAGGAGTCAGGGCCAGTTGCTAAGAAGCAGTCCAACACAGAGAACAAAAAATATTGGGGTGGTGGTGGATTGAGTTTAAGATACAGATAGACAGGTAAAACAGGCAAATGGAAGACAATGGCCAGGTTCCGCTGCAACAGTAAACCATGATCAAGTACAGACATACATAGCCTTATCTGTAGCTCTGGTATTCACAATTTCAGTTCTCCACGGTTCTCCACAGCCCCCGCACCCATTGTCTTTGTTTTCTTCGTTAACAAACATATGTGTTTCTTCCTTTTATTTATTTATTTTATTTTATTTAAGAAATTTTTACCCCGCCTTTCCTCTGCCGGGGCAGATGTCCAAGGCGGCTTACAATATTAAAAAAGATAAAAATAAAGTATAACAATTAACATTAAAAACAATTAAAAACAGTATTAAACAATAAACAATCAAGATTAAAAACACAAACAATTTAAAAACAATTAAAAAATAAAATAAAACACAAGCCCCGTGGATCATAATAACCAGCCAGCCAACCTGTCAACAATTAAACGCTTTTTGGAATAAAAAGGTCTTCAGCCCCCGCCGAAATGTAAACAGAGAGGGAGCAGTTCTCAATTCGAGGGGAAGGGTGTTCCAGAGTTGGGGGGCCACCACCGAGAAGGCCCTCTTCCTGGCCGCCACTTCTCTTACTTCTCCTGGTGGCGGCACAGTCAGAAGGGCCCCCCCAGATGATCTAAGAGTACGGGTTGGATTATATAGAAGAAGGCGGTCCCTCAAATACCCCGGACCCGAGCCGTAAAGGGCTTTAAAAGTCAAAACTAGCACTTTGAATTGGGCCCGGAACAGAACCGGCAGCCAGTGTAGTCGCCGAAGCAGCGGCTCGACAGAGTCAAACCGACGTGCCCCAGCAACCACCCGAGCCGCCGCGTTCTGTACTAGTTGTAATTTCCGGACCGTCTTCAAAGGCAGCCCCACGTAGAGCGGGGCTGCCTTTTACAGATGCTACACGATGCTACACGATGAAAGCAACAAGCAGGCAGGCAACCTGCACACTAGGGGGATACAATCAGAACATTAACAGGAAGCAGGATAGTTCCTGCCTGCCTGCTTGTCGCTTTTATCTTGTAGCATCTGTAAAAGGAAGAAACATGCCTGTTTGTAAACAAAGAAAATGGAAAGTAATGGGCACGGTGGTGATGAGAACATAGAATCACATCTACTCGGTTCCACCATATCCACTATTTCTATACTTACAGGATGGCGGTGCCTGGAACGGATCCCCACAGGTTCAGGGGGATGCTTACACACAGAGGGATGTAGAGGGGTGAGTAAGCCTGAGGGAGCCACATGCATGCGCCTTCACTTTGCACGGGTGTGATAGACAAACAGATTGTCAAAAACTGCAGATTGTCAATCCTCCAAAAAGCAACGTTCCTTACAGACTAGGCTTCCTTTCCACTCCTATTTCACAATCAAGCAGAAGAGCAATTATGCTTGTGATTCAATACACTCTAAATATAGCATGAGCATATTGCAATGCCTGTTCCCACAGTAAAGGCAAAAGAAAATGATTGCAGTCTTCCAGTGAGATTTTAATAATTATCCAGAAGTAAACCCATTTTGAGCAATGGGAAGTTTTCTTCCCAGAAAACTGCTTAAAATTGTTTCCTTTTCAAAGTTGCAGGATTCTTTTTTAATTAGCCAGTACTTGCATTTTTAAACAATAACAATGACAAATAATATTGTTTTTATTGCTGAGGGTTCTGACGTAAGATTAAGGGCACCAGGTCAGAGGCTGCACTGAGCCTAAATCCCAATACAAGGATCATTTGTATCCTGGTTTGCATGTGCAGAAGAGCCAAAGCATGGCTGCAACATTGGTAAGTCTAAAATGGTTTAAAGTGGCTCCATAGCCAGACATTCAAAACTGCCACTTTCTAAATTGATTTTCCCAACCTGCATTAATAATAATAATAATAATAATAATAATAATGCATGTATTTATATACCGCCTTTCTTAAGATCACTAGATTTCTCTAGTGACTATAACTCAAGGCGGTTTACATGGGCAGACTTTATTCATAAACCCGAAGGTTTTTACAATTTACAGAATGTTCTATCTTTCAAGAACTACACACATTCAGATCTTCCTTTCTGGATTTAGCCTTCTTTCTTTAGCCATCCGTCTGTCTTCTGCTGGCTGATGCTTCCCTGCTCTCACCAGAGATGCAGCTGACTCTCAGCACACTCCTCCTCCCACGAGGCAGCTGGAGCTCAGCTTCTAATCAGCCGCAGTTGCAAGGTCTGCTGCTCACAGAGACTTCCGGCAGTCCCGAGCTCACGACCTTGAGATCTTCAGCTGTATCTTCAGGCAAACGGAGGCATTAACCCTCTCAGCTAAATCTTCTGCCCATTAGCATTTGATTCCTTCCTTAGACGTACTGATAATTTCAAAAGCATTTTGTGAGCATTCTGTTTCACCACATCACTGACTAAAATAGAGGGGGAAGCAGTGGCAGTTAAGATGACAATTAAACTGAGAGCGCAATCCTAACTTGGGCAAGTACAGGCAGGGTAGTTGGCCTGTGCTGCATCCTAACGAAGGCAGGAGGTGCCAGCAGCTTAGAATGAGGCAAGGGAATGAACATCCCCCAACAGCCGCATCCAAGCTCCATCCCCCTCCCCACCTGCTGAAATGCCCTTCCCGCGCCCCTTTCTGCACCCCCTGCTTTCCCTCCCCCACCCAGAAAAGCCCTTGTGCTGACCAAACTCAGCAGGCGCAGGAGCAGCTTAACCTGAAGGCTCCGCAGGCACGTCTGAGTTGACACAAGTGCTTGCATCAGCTTGCATTGTGCCTCTCCGGCTGGTGCAGACTTCTTTGCAAAATGTTTGCGACAGCCTTCGGCTGATGCAAAGCACATGAGTTGACCCAACTGGCGCTTTGGATTGCACCCTCACTTATCTTTCTTTGCATTTGTTATCAGCTACCTATGTTGAGGCTGGTTCCATGGTAGCATCATGGGGTGTGAGTGCATGCAGCTCTTCAGAAATTAAAGGACCCAACTAATTACTCATACTTATTCTTCCCATACTATGAGAAGCCTCTACTCTGACATTTCTATCCAATATTTGAAATTTGCATTCTTACAACCCTATGTGACTAAGGTTTTTTAGTAAGAAATTTAACATATGGGTTGTCTATTTTAGATTGTTAATTGCATTAATTGACTACCATTAAAAAATGCAAAGTATTAACTTGCCAAATTAAAAAATGACCTCAGATTAAAGATGAATTCTGGTCATTCATCATCCGAATTTCCATTCTAGAATGAAGTGTAGTTATGCCGTGCACCACCTCTAAACTATAAATTGAACAAGGCCTAATAAGGAGTCAGACCAATGGCAGATCCAATCCAATTTAATCTAATTGGGAGCAGTATTCAGGCAGAGATCTTTCCCTTCCCTATATTTTTCAAAATGCCAGAACTGATGCTGGAACTTATATACTCGTGAGTGAGTGAGTGAGTGAGTGAGTGAGTGAGTGAGTGAGTGAGTGAGTGAGTGA